>LR139496.1:0-35765 GCA_900659605.1 Tisbe holothuriae | reverse complement strand
TTTTTTTTTTTTCCTCCCTTCTGTCATTATTTTTGCTGATCTTCTTTTTTCGAAATTAGCTTCTAGAGCGAGAGAGAAAAGAGGTGTGAAATTCAAATGAGCTTCCTTCCAAACACGGTCAAACGAGTGAGATCTCCGAGACTTATTATTATGACACACGAGAGACATAAAATAGAACAGTCGACGTTGCAAAAAGTGATTTACAGCGCTAAATTTGGGGGTTCTTGGGAAGAAGAATATCTTTCTCCTCCTTTAACCGAGCATTTTATATACCAGTTTTACTCCTCTTTTTTTAAAAAGGAAGAAGGGAGAAAATAGCGGCAATATTTCTTTCAGGAAAAACTCTTCGACATTTTTCCTTGCAGCGTATTCATTCGTGAAGAAGTTTGGGGATCTTTATTCCAATGCAAAACATGAACATTTTAGAGCTTTTAAACTCTCTTCTTTTGTCAAATTTAACATTAAAAATTACTACAATCACCTGCTAGAGAACATATAATCCCACTGCTTCTTCTTCTTTTCTGTCGGCATTTTGAGCCTCTTCAAAGAGAAAGAGAAAGAAAGAGAGTCTCGCTGAGTATCATCCTCCCCTCCTCCTACTCCTCCTACTCCTTGCGCACCTAGAGGCTGCTGAGCTAGCCTGCGGGGGAACCAAGACCAGCTAGTGGAAGAAAACTGCTTCTAGCCGATGGCACGTTAATAAGCAGAATTATTGTAGCCAAAAAATATTCCTTCGTTAATGCACGCCTGCCACGAAAATTGCAGGGTCGATCAGACGACGACGCTCAGCGTGACCCACAATGCTACTACTGCATACAAGTCACAGTGGGTGCAGAACAATGGTCATGGGAACATATTATTTATAAATACAGAGGACTATGAATACTGTACAGTCTTTAAAATCCTTTTAAAATTGTAAGTAATCCACTGTTAACAACTACTCTTGAGCAGTTTGGTATTGTAAGTCGGGAAAACAGTCGGCATTCGGCATGTCTGGGGTCAAATTGCAATCGCGGAATTTCTTTTTCCTCTTAACACGGGTCAAAAGGCGGCGGCGGCAGCGGCAATGGCATGACTATACGAGGAGTCCCATTGGGAATATTAGAATGCTTGACCTCAAAGAGGCAAAAATGTTTTACTGCTCTTGCGTGCATATATGAGAAAATGTTTTAACCCTACTTGCCCTCCCCTTTACATTTTGGCTTAAGAAGAAGAAGAAAAATGACCCTTTGGCTCCCTACAAATTGAAACTTGATCTCTACTAGGTTTTGGTTTTACCTTTTTTCTACAGCGGGAGGTAAATCAGTTTTTTTCTCCGGCTTAGTTGTCGAGGAGAGAAAGCAAAAATCAATACAAAGAGTGGCACAAATGAAGAAGAAGAAGAAAGAGGCAAAGTTCATGCTACAAAATGCGATAGTTTTTCATTTGATGTCACACTTTTGGTTTTGAAATATAAACTCCGGATTCAGGGATCCTACAACTTGATATAGTCTTGCCTTTAAACATAATGATGATATGGGTTCGTAAATAATTAAACCGTCAACCCTGAACCCGTGTTCCGGTATTTGTAACAAATCTGGCGGCTTCTAGGCTGTCATTGTCAAGAAAAGAAGACGCGCTTTGCTGTGCTTTTTTGATCCATCCGGTACAAAAAATGTATCAAGAAACTTCTTCTTTCTTCTTCCTCAGGTTGACAGTCATCTGCTTTAAAATTCAGAGAAAAAGTTTGAAAGACTCAAAAGTGAAGTTTTGTCAGCAGCAAAACAGCTATCAAGCACGGCTATCACTTCATGGAAAAGAAGAAAACTAACTTTCTGGCCAGAGAAGAAAGAAAGAAAGCAGCGGCGTTTGTTGGTATTTTTTCAAAGCAAAAGTTTTTTATGCCAGCTTGTTTAAAAAGAAAAAAAGGAAGACGAACCTTGACAGAAGAGACAAAGTTTTTAAAAATTCGTTTAAAAAGGAGTAAGAAAATGTAGCGATAATAACACGAATGGAATCATCGACTTAACACAGTATTTTTTCTCTGCTCATGGCAATACAGTGCAGTAAGAAGAGTAGCCCGACCGAATTCCGTCGTCGGTGTTTGCAGCTGTGGCGAAAGAAACGAAGGAAGGCCTCCTTTTAATGCTCACTGGATTCACGCATGCAACCCAGATGGAAGGGGAGAGATAGTGTCGGCACAGAAGTGGTATTTTAAGACACGAAACTAAGCCTTTATACTCGTAAAATACTAAATACTAGATGTATTCCAACTTGTGTACTATGTACTGTATACGTCAATGTGTTACATGTTATTGTTAAAGTTCTCCTTCCCACATTAGTGTATTTCTTTGGTGTTGTCCGTTGTCTGTTTGTGCGTGGGCCTGAAATCACGTCCCCTTGGCACGCACGCACGTACGACAGACACACACACCGTGTGAACTAGAGAAAAAAAAGAACACGAAGCTATGCAAACATCAGATGATGATAAAGAAAAAGTAAAAGAAATGCTACTACGGGTTTGAGAGGTTTGGACCACCTTGGCGATGGAATCCGTATTTCTTCTTCTTCTCCTCTAGCTCTTGCAAGAAACATGTTAATTGATCAGATAAAAGCTAAAGATAGTGGTGGCCAAAAAGAAGAAGAAGGAATCTCTGCATTGATGAAACATTCCTGCAGCTGCACATCTACGAGTTCATACAGGGTCAAACTTTAAAAAACGATTTTAACATCAAATGCATGCAAATTCTGTAGAAGATCCTTCTAACTTCTAAATTCGTATTTGTGCCAATCACACGGTAGGCAAATCATTAGCAAATATATTTATAAATAAAAATATTCCCCGCAATAGAGCCACCCTGTATATTCTTGTGCCAGGATTGGATTTTTTTACTTTTTCTCTCACACTCACTCCACTGACCTAATCAAGGAAGGTTTTTTTCCTTCAGACGGTGCTGCGGTTTCAAGAAAGAAAAAGATTTATCTTATCGACTGCAATATGTGTGTTGTGTTGTGTGTCCAATGGAATGCGGAGAGAGAGAGAGAGAGAGAGAGAGGTTGTTGGAATTAATGGAAACATTCTTCGATATAATTCACTTTTACTCGTCAATATTCCGCCGTTATTAATGATGGCAAATCATATGTGGGCCTCGATTCGTAGAGCACACAACAGTCAATCAAGCTGCAAAAGTTGATACAAAAGTGATATTTTTTGCACAAAAGACAATCAACCGGGAAGAAAAAACAATCAATTTGGGAAACTCTGGATGAAAAATGAACCCTTTTTGGCATATACTCCTTCTTTTTTACTTTCTATTGTGTGTCGCTTGCAGTCTGTATATGTAGTTTCCCGTCGATAGAAAGCCAAGGGAAGTGTAGTTGACTGGATGGGGCACTTTTCTGATCCGGCCATAAACACGTCACAGGTTTGAATTTATGACTTTACAACCCCGCTGGACCCAGAAGTAAGTAAGTGCACGACGGCGGAGTGACCGAAAACCATTTTCTACCTTTGGCTCTGCAGCAGGGAAAACGCCGAATGCAGTTCGTCAATGAAGGGAACAATTATTTTAGGGGGAGTTCGAAGGTTATCATAGACATTATTTGAACGTACTATTTACATTCTATAATACGATTGTTTAATGAGAACCAGTTACTGTATTCGCCCTGAATGTCTTCTTTGAGCTCCACTTTCCTGCACTTATTTTCTTTTTCTTTTCTTTCTGGGTCGTATCGGTCATCGGGATGCTTTTTCTCACGCTGTAGAGAGTAGAAAACATGAACTGGCTTCTTCCTCGTCACATGGTAGAGCAGAACTCTTGTTAAGAGCAGAAACAAGCTCACACAATGTTTCCTATTCTTCCCGGAATTGCATCGAAAATTATGGAGACTCAAAAATTGGGAGAGGAGGTAGAAATTAAATTCCCCGAAAATTGGCCCCTTGTTTGACTGACTGACTGGAGCCTTTGCATGCTATTTTTTCATCTCTTGTTTTGTTCGAAACGTTCTATTTTGCCTTTTCTCTCTCTCTCTCCTCTGTAATCATGACGATCTAACAACCACCGCGTTGCCCTTAAAAACCTTTGATTTCTGACCCCCTGAATTTCGGAGTCGTCGTCGTCGTATAATTTCCGATAATAATACTCCGGCCAGACGACTTTGCAAGTTCCAATGGTTGTTAGCGTTATTTTTGTGTCATTAGTGTTGACATTCCACGGCGAAATTAGGGGATACTTGAACCGTTCGTTTTGGGGGACGGACTGTGGTATGTATGCCATGCACATTTTCGTTAAATCAGGTCACATGATTTGGGTCCAGAAGGAGAATTCGACACTTTTGAGTCCGTTTTCCTGACCCTTTATTCGGTTCACGAGATCTCTCTTTTCTATTCCCCCTTTTGAATATTTTGTAACCGGATCCCGCTTTCTTTCCTTAGGGAGTGACCCTTGAAAAAAAGACGAAAATCCAAAGTAATCGTCTCTCCGGAGTCCACTTTCTGATCTCATGACTGGCAGTCACTGCTCACCCTGGCAACGCATGAGCTGAGCTGAAGTGCAACCCTGGCTACGGAAGGTCTCAAATTTCGTCTCCTCCTCTTCTTCACTTAGTTGTTGTTACACCAAAAGTGTTTTGTCTCCTCGGCGGAGGAGATGGATTTTGGGATTACTCTATGCAGCAGTCACATCATAGCAAAATCTAAAGAAGTTGGATCAACGAAGAAGAAGAAGAAAATGAAAGTCGTCAGCAAACACACAACACAAAAAACTGATGTTATCGGAGAAATAAGAAATTGTACAAGACGACGTGTATAAAAAGTTGGACGGCAACATTTTTCGTGGGGAAAAGTTCCGATTGTTGCTAATTTTCAAGTCTGTGTATTTGTTTTTCGATCCATATATTTTTGACTTGGGCAAACCAAGGCAGAAGAAAAGTAGCAAACAAACAGAACAAAAAGGAGATTTTTAGCTTGTCCTAAAATTGGATTTTGACTCGGGAGAAGCAACTACCTTTGGCAAATATAATGGCAATAATAAAACTTTTCCTGTTGTTGTTGCTGGCTCCGCATTCATTTTTGACGATGCTTTGAATATTATTGCAAGTAATATGCAAACCAGGGACGGGATTAAATATTCATTTTGTCAGCCCTGATTTCATATGCATTATTTTTACTGTAAATAAATTATTAGCCGTCAAAATGGCATATGACGCATTGATACCATTTGATAGTATCGTCCCTGCTCTAATTTAGGTTATATGTGTTCATAATGGCATCCCTGATCTCAGATGCTCCCCTTCTCACACTTTTGTCCGTCGCGCATCTCGGATTTCCATTGTTTTGTCTGGCCAGGCTGCTCACATCCCAAGGGGAAAAAGAAAGAGAATCCAAAGGAAGAAAGAGAGTGTCGCTAGAAAAGATTGCATTTTGTGAACAAAGAATCTTCTTCTCCTTCTTTCTTCTCCATGTCCTAAATGAAATGCATTTGCAAAGGCTCAAAAGTGAAATTGGACACCCCTACACAGCATCATCATATGCATATGGCTCCATGTCTTATTGTAGCATATGCAACCAAAACATTGTCACTTTAATTGCATGCCTATGCGCGTTCCGAAACAAGTCATCAATTCCTTCGCAGGGGATGGGAAACACATTATACCAACCTTGGAGTTCAAGGGGGTCGCCAATAAAAAGTTGTCATTCCTCCGCCGTAATGAAACTTCTTTTCCCAGGCTTCTGATGATGATCATACCTAGTAGTAGCTCTTGTGTGCTCAAGGATGATTTTCAAAAGTAAAGATTGTCCATCCTATTGTCTATTTGTCTTCCGAAGGAATATGAATCTCCGCAGCTCGCTCGGAGGAGGAGACCTTAAAGCTCTGCAAATATTGATTCAGGCTGAAACATTTAGACCTCATCAGAGCAGGGGAAAAAGTTCAGCAGAAACTTTTTGTGTATCGTCATCTATACTTTTTTCTTCTTCCCGAGATGATTATGTGTCTTGTGGCAGGATCCAGTTTCATTCCCTGAGCAAATTTGAACACGGAGACTTTACATATGCGGGGAATAGAATCAAATATTGACTCAGGGAAGGGGTGCAAGAAGGACGACAAAGAACCATCATCAGCCTCATCTAGGGCTTGTTTGACCAGAACACAGTCCATAAAAATCGACCAAGACACACAGAAACTATTTTTCAAAGGGATTTTCTCCGAGCGTTGTAAAATTTCGCTGCTCGGAAACCCCTTTTTGGAGAACTCTGCTAAAAGTGGACCATAGGGGCTTCATTTTCTGAAAAGACAAGCCTGGTCCTTTTTGAGCACACTTTTCTTTCTTTTACTTCCTTCTTGCATGAAGTCACAAATCAGAGCTCTCCTTTGAACGAGTCGATCCCCCGTCGCGACAATGAGACAGGTCTTATGTTTTTAAAGCGAGCGTGCAGCGATGAAGCAGCGAGATTCCCGTATATAGTGTAAGGAGGTAGCCCGCTGATCAGAGGCACGATCATCTAAAGCAGGGGTTCCATGCCTGATGTAGGTCATAGTTGTTGTTGTTGAGCACTTCTACTGATCGCATTTTCGTCCCTTTGGTGATGGACGAGCAGAGAGAAAAGAGGGATCGGCGGAGAGGGGATCGAAGAAAGAACTGGAGAAGAAGGATCGAAGAGCTTTTCCCCTAAAAAAGAAACGAAGAAGGATCAGGGGACCACCGTAGAGAACTAGAGACTTTAATGGTCAAGCATAGTGTGTTTTAACAACAAACTCGTCATTTAATGCCAGTTGCATGGTCCATATTCCCCACCAAAGGAAAGTGCAAATCAACTGGACATTGTCCCTATTCTGTTTTTAGTTCTCTCCGATGCTGTCTACCTTTTTCATTTTTTCCAAAGTCACCTTTTGCCTCGTTCTTCTTCTTTTTTTCTTGGTTCCCGCGAGGAGTTCTTTCTTTCTTTCTTTCTTTCTTCTTTCTTCTTCTTCTTTCTACCTGTTGGACCTTTGACAGGAGGAGAAGATGAACGACTGAGAAGGGGGAAGAAAAAAGGAGGTTCAGATTCGGGAGAGGCATACGTGTATAAGGAGGTCATGTAATGTGTACAATTTAATAAAGTTATAAAATTATCGAAATGGGATAAGCTACTAATAGTCTTCTTTACAGTGCGAACATAGCGTATACTTAGTAACTCTGGCACTCCTTGATCCACCTATTCCCCATCTCTTTTTTTCTTCTTCCCTCCTCCCTTGCAAGCAGCATTTCTGCTGCTGCGACGGACGGACGTCTAGCAAGCGACTTGTACGTCGTCTATCTCCCCAGCAGCAGCACATACACACGTTGGACTGCCACGCACCACATAATACATTGCTGCTGCTGCTGCTGATCTTCAGGTACGTTGCTGCTTCTTGCCCTGCCCTAGCCTCACCCACATCGCAACGTCCAGAAAAGGGGAAATGTATGCGAGAGGAAAATGGACGAACCTTCTTCTTCTTCTCCTCCTTCTTATTTTTTGTGCTTGATGCGCTGTCCCTTGAGGCAGAATTCTACTGCTGTGTTGGCGACCGTACTTAAGTCGGGAGGAGGAGGGAGAGGAGATGCAGGATCTAATTTATGCCTTCAGCTGAGAGGAAGAAGAATAAAGAAGGAGGAATAAGGGGGCGAAAATCATGCAAGATCCTGCGTTGCATGCGGCGAGATTTTCCTTATTTACTCTCGCCTGCTTCCGTGACCAAGAAAATGAAAAAAACGGAGGCTTATGGCAGAATGCAGACATTTTTGAAAACCGAGTTGAACATTTTTGTGACTCTGAACAAATACTTCGTGTGCGTTTTTTGCATTTTCTCCACACCGGAAATTCTCTGTATTCACACATTGAATGAATGACTCTGGATTGGATTCCCGTTTTGTTTGAATGAGACACAAGTCGATCATTCGGAGGCTTGTTGTAGGCGCCAGAGACCTTATCACACTTTTGCCACAATTGATAAGAGCAGCGACATTCATGTACGACACATTCTGATTATGTAACACTCGTGCTTTATAGACTGCTGCCTGTGTGCATAATACTTGTTTTTCTTCTTGTTCATTGGGGGCTTCTTCTTCTGCTTCTTCTGCTTCTTCGTCTTATTCCCAAAATAAAAACCTTGTCGGACAAGAGAGGAAACACGGCATAACAACAACTCTCCAAGAAGAAGAAGAAGAAATGCACTGTAATGCTCCAGAAAAGAGGAAAATAATGAGGTATTCAACTATAAGCAACAACAGACTCAGAGAGCTCAAAGTGCGCCTTTTACAGAAGACATTTGTAAATTAAACCCATGTTTTGCATCCAGGAGTATCAAAGGGAGAAGAAGGAGAAGAATTCGCTGGCACAAGACGTCGGCGTGATATTTCTCCTTGTCATACGAGTCATGTTCAGGCCTCTCTTCTCTCTCTCTCTCTTCTTGTACTACTTGCTTTATGACTACATAACACGGGGCCGTGGTTTTACATGCGCTAAGAAAAGTCAAAGAAACAGACTTTGTGCACGAGCTGTTTGGCCAGACGCGGCAGCAGCAGTAATGATCAGCATGTTCGCCTGCTTGTTTTTGCTTCTCTTCTTTTTTCATTTTGACGTTCTGTTCGTAGATTATTTTTTCTACCTCTCCCCCAGGGTTACAATAAAAAGGGAGCCACTGCCCTCATCATCATCAGCGCAATGGCTTAATGCTGAATTCTGCAGGGCTACCTTTTCATTAATAATACCCCGAAGCCGTATGACGATGAGTCCCAAATACATTCGTTGCAAAAAGATCTTCTTCTTCTTCTTGTGTCATGTGTGTTATGTCGAATGTCTGACGGACATGTGTATGTGTTCGTAACCCCACGTCGTCGAGAGAGAGAATGCTGTCTGGAAATGAGAAAGTAGATGAAGAAAACGTTCGTTTCGCTTCGAAAGTCGAATATAAGGGAAATGAGAAAGAGAAGGAAGAGCGGTATCTGTAAAACAGGGGGAGAAGAAGAAGAAGAAGAAGCATTTCTTATTCCAGACTTTTTCCTTCTTTGGCTCAACTCCACCGATCGTTGTCGCTTATAGGGAGAGAAAGAGAGAAAGAAAGCAAGGTGCTGCAGCCACAGCAAGAAGCAGGAAAGAAAGCAGCAGCAGACTTTGTATATAAAGGGTGGCTCAACCACGTACTAGCAATGGCACACACGATACAGATCGAAGCTAGGGGGTTGCTAGCGGGTGAGTCACCCCAGTAGGATTTGAAACACCCCCGATCGATTTTGCGAAACAAACGTATGGTCTGGATAGGAAGACGGCTGATGGTGGCTACACAAATGAAGAAGGTTTGGAGTGAACTTTTATACTCAGGTTTGGCACGTGTAACCACCATTGTAGAGTGTCCACTCTTCTTCTTCTTCTTCTTTACAGGTTGTAAACATGCGCGTTTCGCTCAGAAGAACGAACACCGGACTGGCTGCGGTTTTAGATTTGGCAGTAAAGATAAGAAAAAAAGTGTGTATATGCGGTGAAAAAAAGTTTTTATTTGTCCCGTAGCCACTGGTTGCTCCGCACAGATTTCGCAACGGCAAATGATTTATTCAGAGGCTTCTTTTTTAACATTTTTCGGCCCAAGGAAACTAATATATCCTTGTGCGTGTGCAAAGGGGAGCTACAAAAAGTGAAAAAAGTTGTGTCTCCCTATGAAAAAATAATAGTGCTGCAAATATAGAAGAGTCAGCGGGCAAGACTTTTGCCAATTTCTTCTTCTTCTTCTCACCGCAAGACCGCAAAGAGTTCTTCTTGAAGAAGAAGACGAAAAAAGAAAAGAAATTCTTTTTTCTTCTTCTTCTCCTTCCTTCACCGCACACATCTCGTCTTCTTTCTTGCATGGGCCACACACAGACTGAGCTCACAGAAGTCCGACGTCACTTTTTCTTTCTTTTTCCGGCCGTCCATCGTATGTGAATTTCCTCTTCTTGCTTCTTCTTCCACCACAGTATATTCCTTCTTCTTCTTCCTTTTTCACATTTTTCTTTCTTCTTCTTCTTCCCGAGACTCGGTTCTCATATCCGGTGGCTGCTGCTGCTACTACAAGTCCCCTCAGCTTGCCATCGGTGGGAGTAATGCTGCATATAACCCACCCACAGGGAAAGAAGAAGAAGAAGCAGCAGCAAAACCACAAAACCCCCACCTTGGTTACCTACATGCTGCTGCTGCCACTGCCATCATCATCCCTCAGCCATCGGATATCTCTACTGCTGCTGCTGCATTGCCCGATAGCAGCGCGTGTGTGGGTGCGTGTGTGGCTTCATGCTTCACAGAAGAAGGCCAAGCTGACTTTTTCCACGATGGAACATGTTTTCTAGGATATACAAAAAGAGGACTCTGGAAAAAATGTCTATGCTGGTCCTCGTGATAACGAACCTTATTTTACTTACATTTTACGTATATCATCAGCGATCGATCTACCAATGTGGCGAGCTCTTCAATCTGTCCTTGCAGTTGCGGGACATGTTGCAGTTTTGTCTCAGATGCAGTTTACAGAGTTATATTTTGATTGCAATTGTACGATTGTGAATTTATATACATTTTAATTATGCATGTCTCCTTTCTATATTGCCATCACCTACTGAAATCTAACTCCATAAATATATGAAACAATGCATATAATCCAGATGAGAGAATATAAAAATGTGACTTTTTCCCTGTGTCGGTTTATAACGATCTCGATCTACCCTTTGCTTTTCAGAGGCTCTGCAGCGTTGCCGCTGCTGGGGAATATATGACGAATTATTGTTTAAAACAATAAGGAGAAAAAGTAGAAGGAAACTTTTCTAATGTTAGACGTTAGTTGAAAAAAAGAGTCTGCATGAAAACAAGCTTCATGTATGACAGTGATCACGAGAGATAGGGAGAGAGAGAGAGAGAGAGAGGGAATGAAGCCTTGTATGAAAACAACTTTTTGCATGTATGCGTTTGTGTGCGTCTAAAAAAGACACCGAAAAAAGTGGGAGACACACTCTCACTCACACACAAAAACCAGATCTCTCACACAGAGAATGTAGCTTTAAAAACCCTTTGAATACGTTTTAAACAGATTGGAACCTCTGATAGATTCCTAAAAAAAGAACGAGCTGGGAAGTGCACACAGAGAAGCTGAAAACGAGTCATTGTTACAATACTAGCTAGTGAAGCGAGAGTGAGAAAAAAACACTCTTTTTAACTCTTCTAAAATCTCCATGCATGCTGATTCGAAGAAGAAGAAGAAAAAGTAAAGGACTCTTCACAAATCAGAATCTCCTCCTCTGTCACTCTCAATGTCCAAGAAAAGAATAGATCGCACAACCGATATTGCCAGAATAAAAATATTTGCGAGTCATTCTGCGTGTGACCGCTATTCTCCAAGTAAAGAAGGCCCGGGTACCCCCCAACTATACTACGCATGTCTCTTCTTTGAGCAACACTGCGTATACATTATTGACTTGCACGTCTCCTCCTCCACCTTTGGAGTGAGGACAGCTGAGCTGAGCGTATTGTATGTTCGCAATGCGTGTGTGAATGTGCGACTTGCATCAACGAGGTGCACACACAAGACGAAATACTGCTGCTGGTCGAAAACGAGTCGAAAAAGAACTTCGACCTTGGAATTCCCGCTGTGTGTTGCTTCGACTCTCCAGAATCGAGCCTCAATTTTTTTGTGTTGCTGCTGCTGCTGCTCTCCCCTCCGGGGAATATCAAGCTAGGCATACACTACACACTGCTGTGAGTGAGAATGAAGAAGAGCAAATAAAGAAGGACGGGAGAGTAAAAATCACTGGGTACGAAAAAGAGGTTTTTGCTAGTGACGATAGATTTACGGCGGGCAAATCGGAGTTTCCAAGCGACATTTGACGTAGAGATAAAACGCGCGCAGACAATTAATAAATATTTGCTCGTTCAGTTCTCGCTTTACGGCGCCAGGTGCCTCAAATATGTGATTTTTATTATTCGTTTTCTCTTTTTTCAATATTTTATAAGACCTATAAGTCGTAGCATCACAGACTGAGATCAATAGATTACAACAGTGTTTTTAAATTTATAGTTTTGTTGCCTTTTTGTCTTAATCATTGTATTAAATAGTTGAAAACGGTCTTCAATGGGAAAAGGGAGAAAATTTCATTATACGTATGGAACATTCAGTATTATGTATAATTGCTTTTAAACGGTAGATAACGCAGGATTGATTAAATCTATTTGTGTCAAAGTGTGTTATCATAAAGACAGTTTCAGTTGCGTTTGTTTCTTGCCACATAAGTTGATAGTAGTAATAGTAGTTGAAGTTTATCTAGATATAGATTCGCATCCTTGGGGGATGGGTTCATTCTCTATGCTTATGTTGTTTGGATTGGATAATAATGCCTTTTCAACAGTGTAGATTTGTTTCCAGTAATAATAATAATAATTATAATAACAACAATATTCATCTAATCATTGGGTCTTTTTCTTGTTTCATTCAAAAAGTTGTGTCGTCTATCAGCGATGGATTTTTTTCAGCTCATTGTGGTCATTCGTTTTACTGTATTGGCTTTTGCAAGATTTTAAAGTTGTGTCTCTATATATCATTTTTAGGTTAAAGTTGTTTTTATTTGTAGTAGATTTTTGTTCTTACGTTTGTCATCGATACATTGTATACTGCCACACATCAATAATTTGTCCCAAAACAGCTAGAGTAGTTGATTTTTTAGAGTTCTAAATTGAGTCGCTTCATATCCGGCAACTTTTGAATCTTTCTGAGAGAATTTTTCGTGACTTTCGGGCAACCGTAGAGATCAAGAATCTTCAGCTTGCTCAGCTTGTCCGCCAGGCATGTTAATCCCTTGTCCGTGACCGCCATGCACTGACCAATATACAGCTCCTCCAGCAGGGGCAAACACTCTGATACCTTCTTCAACCCTTCGTCACTAACGCTGCACGTGGTCATTGACAGTGACTGCAGCAGGGGCATCCCTGATGCAATGTGCTTCACACCGGCATCACTCACATTGTTGCAGAAGGACACATCCAGGGTCTGCAGCCGGGAGTTGTTCTCAGCAAGGTAGCCGATGCCAATGTCACTGACGTTATCACAGGAGCGCAGGTTGAGGTCTCGGAGAGAGCGCAAGCTTGACAGGGATTTGAGACCGGTGTCGGTCACACTCACACAGAAGCTGAGGTTGATCTTCTCCATGTCACGGAGGCCGTCCGCTAGGTGGCGGAGGGACTCATCAGTCAGCTTCTGGCAGTCTTGCAGACCAAGTTCTCTCAGAGTCTTTGACCCCTTGCTTGATGGCACACCTTGACTCTCTGTGATTCCGGCTAGGTGGGCAATACCATTGTCAGATATCTGCCTGCACGACCTTAGATTCAGGATTTCAATATGCTTCAGTCCCCATGACACTAGCAACAGCCCGGTGTTTGTCACTTTGCAACAGCCGCCAAGATTCAACTCTCTCAGATTCTTGCAATGTGTTGCGATTCTCCCCAGACTGTTATCACTGACATCCTTGCACAGACTCAAATTCAGCTTCTTCAGACATGGCAGGTCTTTGTTGAAGGCACCGTCCAGCGCCTGGTCAGATAGGTTGTAGCAGCCGGACAGGTTGAGGCTCTCCAGGTTTGGCACACCATTGATGAGCTCCCGGAGGGATCTCCTGAGGCTGAGCACTTGCACTTTCTTGATACCACGTCTGACCAGGGATGGGAATAGATGCGGGTTGGACCGGCCGAGGTGAAGTTTGGCCTCTACATCTGTCCAGCAACATTTCCGATAGACAGCATCTCGCCAACGGGAGCAAACCTATATTAGGAGGAAAGCAAATTCACATTTACAACTGACCTTTGCAAATAAGCCGAGAAAGTTGTAACTTACCCTTGCCGCTCTTCCTTTGCTGGTGACGTCGAGGTACTGGAAGATGTTTGTGAGCACTTCCGGGAAGATGTTCCCCATGGTGGTCTTGCCAGCATCCTCATCCTCGTCCAGCGTCAGCTGCTCCTTGGTCTCACGTGTGTACACAACCGGCGAGTTCTGGCCGTGCTTCCGCTTCAGCGGTCTGCACCCGTCCACGCCGAGCAGCCCATGCGCGCTGCAGGACGCGTCCGCCAGCCGCTGCAGGGACGAGCCGTCATCCGTGTACGGCTTGAACGTGACCGGGCCACGTTGGCTCAGCAGTTTCGTGCTGTCAAAGTCGGCTGAGGCTGTGGCTGAGACCGTCTTGCGCCGCTTGGCCGGGACCTGCTGCTTGTCCACGTGTGCTGCTGCCACGGCCGCAGCCTGGTACTGCTGCTGGTGGAAGTACGTCGTCAGGTAGTAGAGGCTGCACAGCGGCAAATCCATGCCGTTCATGATGGGTGACCATCCCGGCAACGCCGCCGCTCCTAGCCCGCTCGGAGCTTGTTCTCCCAACATGTTGTATCTTTATTCGTCTCGCTTTAGTTGTGGTCCTTGTTGTCGCTCTTCTCTTCTGTGGATGTCCTCCTCTCGTTGCGTTTCCCGTAGTTCACATCGCATGTTTTCTCATTTGTGTGATCTTCATCTTTTTTCTGTCCCCTCCTGCACGCGAGCGCCTCTCTCCAACTTCACGTCACAACTGACGGCTGAAGCAGATCTTCTCTCGGTGTTCTCGTGTGCGTGCGTGTGCGCCCGCTGAAGCCTTCCTTCTTCTCTGCCTTGGTCGAGTCTTCTTCTTCTTCTCTCTAAGGCGATCACTATGCGACGATACGTTGTACATGTGTGCACTCCTCTAGCAGCGCTCGCACGCACGGACTGCGAACCTCTGGTGAGCGTGTGCATGTATGAGGAGACCTCCACTGTGGAGAGGAGAGAGAGAGAGAGAGAGAGAGAGAGAGAGACTGCTGAGCAGTGCGATGATGAGGATGGCAGCAGCAGCAGGAAGACAGACTTCCTGTGGCTGCCTCAAGAAGAAGAAGAAGCAAACGAACGACGTGGGGCTAAAGCTGCATGAGTGAAGAGAAGAAGAAGAAGGAGAACGAGAAGAAGGGACGAAGACTGAAAAGATGTTTCAAACTCTAGCAACGAAAAATAGTCGCGAGTTGCCGTCGGCTTCAAGGGAGGGGGAGAAGAAGAAGAAGAAGAAGAAAAGAAAAAGGGAGAAAAGGAGGAGAAAAGCTGAAGGGAGGGAGGCTACCATACACTATAGAAGGGGTTAACAGAAACATAAGAATGTTGCAGTTAGTTTAAGAACAATTAAGTATTTATAAGAAATTGGAATCAAAATTCCATATAAGACCATATACACGAGACAAGAAATATAATATAAGTATCACATAGTTTTCACACTACACATTATGTATATTTAGGTATACAGCCTTGGTATACAGTTTCTTTTTGTGTACCCCTCCTGTGTTCATGTATGGTCAAAGCCAAAAAGAAGGAGGAGAAGAAGAAGAAGCATTGAAGCAGTATGTATGCGACGGACGAAGGAAGAAGCAGCAAAGAGAGGAGAGGAGGGCGGCTGCAGTCTTGCAACACACAAGAAGAAGAAGGAGAGCATCGCTAGAAGAATTAGAAACAGAAACTTGTATGAGAGAGCAGCAGTGTCTCACAGAATAGTAGAAACGAAAGGGGAGAAGAGATCTAGGGAGAGAAATGAGTGGGATCTATCGCGAAATGAGAAAAGAGAAAGAGAATGTATTTTGATCTTGATCCGGCCCCTAGAAGAAAAGTATGCGACGTAGAACAAAGTCTTGAGCTCGTATTCTACTCCACTCATGTCGCCAGAAATATAAAGATATGAGATCTGATGAGAAATAATAATAACAAGCTGCTCGTCCGCTTTGAGATCCCAACACGATTGTCAGGGAGAAAGGCTCTTTTTAATCATTAATATTAATGCATATGCTGGTGTTTTTGCGACCTCGCAAGATTAGAATTCACGCTTGTCCCCTCCGCTCAGACTCAGAAACAACGAACGAACGACGACTTCTCGTCTCTCGATTTTGTTTCTTCTTCTTCTTCGTCAACGCAAATCGGAATCGACGGGGCAGAAACGAAGAGAGAGAGAGGACGACGATCTGACTCAAAGAGTTGAACTCTATATGCCTGTGCATAGTAGAACAATGCACCATAGTGTCGCGTTTCCAGGCGCTGCTTATAATCCTTGTAGTATTTTGCACTTTCGAGGTATCCATATTGGCGACGGAGAGAACTATTTCTAATCTCTTTCATATTAAGGAACTGTTAAAGATGGGTATTTTTTGCCCCTCTGAAAGTGAGCAGATGCCTTTTTTCTTCTTCTGGCATTCCTTTGCACTACTAGCCTCAGCAGCTCTTTTTCTTTCTTTGGCCATCATTGTCCGTGCGACCAACTCATGTGGAATGGTATGGAGGAGAGAAGAAGAAGAAGAAGAAAGCTAGATGTGTTGGAAGAAGAAAAACGGCGGCAGATGGATCCAAGAAATAATATTAAAGTATCAAATGCATTTCTATATTCCATTATTCCAAGTCGTAGCAGTCGTGCCATTATCCGCTCTATTGTTGAACTCAAACGAAGGAAGAAAGGAACCATTTTGATCTATAGTCGAAAGCAACAGTCATATTTCTTCATTTGTGTGTTATTTCTTCTCTGCTCTTTGACCGTTTTATTCCACCTCGCATGACACATGTTGAGCTTGAGTCGTCGTCCCAAAGGAAGAAGAAGAAGAAGGTCGTGTTATAATCGTTGCTCTCTTTCTTCCTTCGATCTGTCTTGTTCGTGTGCCACACTGTCCAACTTGAGGAAGGAAAATCGCTAGCTCACCTTCTTCTACCAAAGACAAGATCTGCAACATGGCTGCTGGCCGCGCTTCAACCGCTTCTTAGCGGCGCGCGCAAATGCGCACAGCTAGCGCGTCCTTCACCGGTGCGCGCGGCTCTCCGCACGGGTGGCAGGCTCCGTGCGCACGCTGTAACAACTGCTCAACAACTCAACTTTGAGCGCCGGTGCCTTCAGTAACAACGAGGCTCTAGTGAAGGGAGCATCTATGTCAGCTTCAGTAGTAGTGCAATATTAGTTCACAGAGTAAAAGACGATCCCACAATGCAAATTCCAATGGACGGTACCAGTGTGAACTGGACTGAGGCCGGTCAGCGCCAGTTTCAGCTGCTCCTGTCTCAGCTCCGCCACGCTACCAGCCCCAACATGGCCGGCGTGTTCACTGCAGACAGCCTCGTCTACAACACGCTCAACACGCTCATGCTCTGGCCAAACTTCAACCTCTACAGCCAGATGCGGCAACAGCAGCAGCTACAGAGCTACAAGCAGAGCTTGGTGGACCCTGTTGACCAGCCGAGGGCAAAGCGGCGGAAGACGAGCTCAGACTCAGCCTCCAACGCAGTGACTTCCATAGACCCGAAGAAGGCGCGGATTGGCGCCATCTCATTCAGACCTCACAGTGACGTGTCAGAGCTGCCCCGAAAGCTGCCCATCAGTAGAAGGGTTGCCACATCAGAGCAGGCACGGGGTCTGTCGTCATCCAAGACTACATACAGCCGCACATCTAGGGAGAACAAATGCAGGAAGGCACACCGCCGCTCTGCCAAGACCTCTCCTGATACCACCACCATTGAATGCATTGAGCTGAGCGATGACGATGAGGAAGACGACGAGGTCTCTGTGATAGAAGATCTCTCCAGTTGCGATGACTCAGCTGAGGGAGGCAAGACGACCATCGCGCACGTGCTACCAGAGGTCATGTCCATGATATTTGAATATCTGGACACACCGTCCAAATTGAGAGCTGCTCAGGTAGGAGGTTGAATGATATCACACAAAATGCAAGTAATGACACTATTTTTATTTTAAAGGTCTGCACACAGTGGAGAGATTCCTGTGACAGGAAGTGGGTGTGGAAGGGCACTGAGGCAAAGGTTCACCTGAGGACGCAAAAGTCACACCAACCTGTTTGCAACTCCCTCAACAAGAAGGGCATCAAGAAGGTGCAAGTGCTCAGTCTGAGGAAATCCCTCAAGGACTTTGTTGTCAATGTACCACAGTTGGAAGAGTTGTGTCTATCTGGCTGCTACAACCTCACTGACACAATGATGTCCAACACGTTTAACAGAGACTTCCCCAACCTGAAGAAGCTTGATCTCAGCCTGTGCAAAGAGGTTGATGACAATGTCTTGAGTAAGATCTCCAGGCATTGCAACCACCTGAAAGACTTGAACCTTGCCGGTTGCACCAAAGTGACTGATACAGGGATTGCCCACATCTCCTACAAGTTGAAGGAGCTGGAGCACCTGAACCTTAGATCCTGCCGGCATGTGTCCCACATTGGTGTCCGGTACCTAGCTGGAACCAACAGTGAATCAGGTACCAAGAAGTTGAAGTCTCTCATCATGCAAGACTGTCAGAAGCTCTCTGACTCAGCCGCCCACTACATGTCCAAGGGTCTGCCTGCCTTGGAGTCTGTCAACCTCAGCTTCTGTGTGAGTGTGACTGACACCACATTGAAACACCTCGCCAAGCTGACCAACCTCAGGCACCTCAACCTCCGCTCCTGTGATAACATTTGTGACAACGGCATTGGCCTGTTTGTTGAGACCACCTCCCCAATGGAGATCCTGGACATTTCCTTCTGCACTAACCTGAGCGAGACAGCAGTCAAGCACGTTGCAAGAGGTCTACCCCGGCTGCGCATCCTCAAGATTGCCAACTCCATGACCAGTGATGAAGGCCTCGTCGAGGTCTCCAAGAAGATGACCCGCCTGGAGAGCCTCAACATTGGCCAGTGCAACCACGTGACCGACACCGGGTTGGAGGCTGTGGTCAAGGCTCTTGGCCCGTCCCTCAACGACATTGACCTGTACGGGTGCGCCAAGGTGACCAAGGACTGCATTGAGCGGATCCAGAAGATGCCAAAGATGGAGCACCTCAACCTCAACTTGTACATGAGCTGAAAAGAAAGAAAGAAGAAGAACAAATCTCTTTGATCTCGAACTGTGATGATGACGACTAGGACATGATATGATAGGATAGGATGTGCAGTCAGCAAAACGAGTTGGACTCACAGAACAAAATTGCATTTGTGAACGGTTTCTGTTGTTGTTTAGCCCTCATTGGAAATAGCATTTGTATCCTTTTTACACTTTTGGCTGTTTAAAATAGAATATGTTCAGGACCTTTAAGAAAGCAATTAAAGCTGTTTGGCCTTTTCAAACTTCTCACAAAGAGTTAAAGGTTTTTCCGAGACCTTTTCTAATTGTGTTGCTAATATGAACGGATTTTGAAGCCTTTGCAAAGCATTTATTTGGAACTGTGAAGACATGAATCGTCGCTATATCTAATATTTTTATCCTGTTTTGTCTCCGTGCCAATATTTAACAAGAAAAGACAAAATACGCTGTTGACATTTTAGCATCAATTCAAAAGTATAGATTTTCCCAAAATATTATGACAGAGAAATTCATTCGTGAAAAATATAAACAGATTTTAAACGATAGTCTTAATATTTCTTCAACGGAAGTTTCGTTCAGTTTCTAAACGGATTTCAGGAGATTCGACGTCGATTGCTCTTTTTTATTCATGATATATAATCGCAAACGGCTGCTTCAGATCGTAAACGGATAAGACGGTATAAGAACTAAAAAAGCTACTTTAATACAATGCAAAAGTTGAAGTAACCCGCACACCTTCAATCGTTCAAAAAAGTTGCAATGCCGCTTTTCTTTTCTTTCGGCATCGTAAATTCCTCTTTCCGTGCTCGATCATAAAACAGAAATTCATTTTTGAACAGTTTCTGCAAAATCAGCTCTAAAACGGCGCCACAATAAAATTTCTGAATCATTCGCGATAATAGAGACTACGTATAAAACATCCGCGCGATTTACACCTCTGTATATGTGCTTTATTAATTGCAGCAGTCCCATACATGCCCAGCCCAGTTTTTATACTATCGGTCGTAAAATTCGCACCTGCATTACGACACTTTTTAGATTTATTGTCCATAACTTTGGGGTCGGAGCTCTTTTTTGAAGCACATTCGGCGGCGGCAGCTCACAAACAAGCTCAAAAAGTGATGTGCGGGTAGTAATCAGATCGAAAATGTTGCCGCGCGGCGATCAAGAGAAATTACGACGAGCGGTGTCGATTCAAAAGCAAGGCTTTTCATGAAGAAAGAGGCTCTGGAGAGAGGATTAACAGCTACCTCTAAAGCCCTGTCATATAATCAAAGGATAAATAAAAAGAAGCCTCTTTACCCGGCTTAATATCATCATATGTGTGAGCACTGAACACTATTTTTAGCCTACAAGTGTGTCTCAAGCACTCTATTATATTATAATTAAGCTATTGTAGCTATATCTACAGTTTACCAGCAAATAATAATAGCAGAGCCCCCTCATTTTCCGAGCATTTGTTCATACAATATGTTTTACGGTATATGTATATCTGTGCTTAAGCAGGTTTAACATCACCAGCATACAGCTTTTACGGCACAAGTGCAACTACTACTTTAGATAGAAACACTCTTTTATTCGCCACTCATATAATTTGTTTAGTTTTTGCCACGACTTTCTAAGTAATACTTTAACGAGGGGGCTTTTGCAAGCATTGTGAAAAATATGGGGTTTATTCTATCCTATGACAAAAGCATGTGTGTGTAATAATAATAAAGGGGGAAGGCGACGAATTTAATTTCGATAAAATGCGCAATGACAGTTAAAAACTATTTGCCGTGTGTTTGTACAAAGCAAACACCTTTCGCGTGTCGTAAGAAAAAAAAGCAGATATCGAATATTAGATATCAACATTGATCCAAATCGGAGGAGGAGGAGGACGCGTCTTGACTGATCTTTATCAAAAGACTCAAAGTGCTGCAATGGCCTTTTCCAACTTGTAGGGGTTGTAACACACTTTTTGCCTCTCTCTCTCTCTCTCTCTCTCTCTCTCTTTTCTATTATTCACCAAAGAACTGTCTTTACCCTGTCAGCAGAAAAAGTGTGTGTGTAGAAAAAGGCCACGCAATATTCCAAGCACGAAGAAGACCTTTCGGAACGTCGTCGCGTGAGTGCGGCTCAGCTCTTTTTTGTTAAAGGCCAAAAACGCACGTTAGAAAACAATCATTATTTCATTAATATAGATTGTCTTTTCAGGAATATACAAGGTGTGTGTGGTGGCCTTTCTATATTTTATGTCAGTTCAATTGATCGAAAATGTCAGGCTGAATATTCGATAATAGCTATCGATGATGTTGATATTGGTTTACACGCCTTCTTTTTTTTCTACGGCTTTTTTATTTATAGAAGCAACAGTTTGGCTGTAGTTCACTTGTTATTATTGCTCGTCGTCGCCGTCGTTGCTGTGTATTATTATTATATTGCAGTGGACTCAAACTTCTCTGTCCATTTTTAAAACTTATAACAAGTGGAATTATCGGGGAGTTGCAAAAGTAGCCCAACGGTTTTAACCCGATAATACATTAGTTAGGGACTGTTTCTGACCACTTTTAGACCGTTTTTGTCGGGTCGGTGTCGTATTCCTGCTGCAACCCCCTTTTCATTAGCGTCGGAGTTTTTATGAATCGAGCTGACCGATCGGTCCATTGATGTATTAAGAACAGTCCGGCGTATTATACTTCAATGGATCGGGGGTCAGCACAAAGTCGCGATTAAAACGAGTTTGAAAAAGATGGATCTGTAAATAACAACGATTTTCTTTGGAATTTCTTCTTAACATGTCCGCCGACTGAATTCATTGTAAATAGTTCGGCAAGTGGTTGCAATATAAAGGTAGAGGGAAAATGTTGAACCGGCGGTAATTGTTTTATTTAGTACGTGAATAAGGATTCAACATGTTTGAACCAGATGTGTGTATTTCACTCTACAAAGAGTGTTGACCCCAAAATTGAATCTCAACCTACCATAGAACATAATTCTCTTGACGGTACCAGCATCAAATCACGTTTTATACATTTGATGTGTCATAAAAAGAGCTCTTTCCTCTTTGCTCTGCTCTAGTTATTAGCATTCTTATTACCCTTCCTCTCCTCCTGCTTTCGTGCTTCATTTTCTGTAATTACATCGCGCGCAACCTGAGATAAATTAATGCAATGTACAATTAATATAGGCAGGAGCTCCTTCAAACAGAGAATTCGAACTCTTAACCTCTTGGAATCCGTCACGAAATGCGCAAAGAAAAGGTAGAAAGGAGAAATACGATCACAGTCGAAATTCGAGGAGTAGACTGCTGTAAACATTTTGTAGCTGTGGGCACTCCTTCTGGTGAACTAGGGGTGCCACATTATACAAAAACCAATTTTCTGTCAACCCTATCTTGTCATCCCTCACTAGCACAGACTAAACAGAAATTCGAACCATCAGCGTCTCCATTTTCTTCTTCGTTTTGTAGCTCCAGGGTAGAGAAGAATAAGTAGAAGTAGAAAAAGGCTTATGTTGTTTTGCTCAAAGAAAAGAGATCTGAACCTGTACCAAGCTCAGCTGACTTGAGCAAAGCGACAGCAGCTCATCCAACAGTCAAAGTCGTTCAAGTCGTCGTCTGAGCTGGATGATTGTTATTATTATAATGCTGCAAAATCGCTTCTGGGGAAAGAAAGAAAGGAAAAGAAGGGGCAACGAGTGTAAAGCAGGAGAAGAAGTGGCCAACTGTGATCAACAACACCTTTGTAAAATGGGATTTCTACGGCAGTACTGAACTGATTAGTATGTAAGAAAATGCAGATTATAATAATAAGAGATGCATTTTTGAGTACATTGTGTCTTGTCTTCCTCACTCTAAAACCTCCCTCATCCCATGTGTCGTTATTCGAAACCTATCAGACTAGAAAGAAACTCTTGACCCCAAACTGGCGACACACTTCCTCCTCCCCCTCCTCAAACTCCTCAAACTCCACCGCAGAAGCAAAACTTTGCTTAAACTTTTATTCATCCGATCGAGCAGCGCCCTACTAACGAACGTCGTCGTTGTGTCGTCCCCTGTTTATACAAAGTAGGTGGAAAAATGATTAAAATCCAACTTATATAAAGGGGGAAAATGGGTTGACGACGACGACGAAGAAGAAGCTGGTCAGAGTGAACGAAGGGCTTAAAGCAATCACTTGCTAGGATCAGCTTGCAACGACAGCAGCAGCAGCAGCCAAAGTCCGATATTGAAGGAGATTATAAGAAAGGGAAGAAGAAGGAGGAGAAGATCGTCGCAGCGAGCATTAATCCCTGACAAAACTCCTCGCTGCGTTCGTAGCACTGCAGCAGCTCAACTAACGATCAAATGAATAATATTTTCTTTATTGCAAAGCTGTCAAAACTCCGATAGTTTGGATTCGAGACACACCACGAAGCCTTAAAAAGAATAAAGAAGTGTTCGTACACATAATATATTCACAACCTGAAGGCCAGCGGATGACATATTGTTGTTTGTGGCGGTTGTCGCTTTTTCAAGTACTTACTACATGTACAAAGCCGTTTGTTTTCCCCCTAATGATTATAATGAGGCCGAGCTCCTACTCGTCCATGGTTGTCCAGATTTGAAGTAGGAGGTGATTATACACTTGAGGTGAACCCTTTTTGTGCTGACAACGCAACTCCTTTGAATGCGTTATTTTCTGCAACATTAGGGACCTTCTTTTCCCCATTTTGAGGGCATGCACAGGGCAGATGTAGCAGCATAGTCGTGGGAACAAAGTTGGTTTTAAGAACGGGTCAGAACACAACTTGACCGTTGTTGAATTCTAGGCATATGCATATGCTTGTATAATGAAGCCAGCTGCCGTAGGGAGTCGCCCTTCTAAAAGTGGGCTTGGTTCCCACACACAAGATCTTCCCTCTCCTTTCTTCCTACTCATCCTTCTTACTTTGACCGTGCATTCTTTCAATGGGAGGAAGAGCTAGGAAGGTCTAATCATGGATTGTGGTCAAAGAAAGAGGCTCAAAATATACACAAGGCTAAAATGTAGATGGATCCAATTTCACTCTTTCTTCTCTCCTTGAAATCCCCAAGAGATCTTTGCTTCTCCTCTTACAGAAATTTGCCTTCTTCCTTAAAGCACAGGAGCTTCTTTTGTTTTGTTCAGGCACTTGGTTGTCAGTTCAATTCCTCTCCTATTAAAGCTCATCTTTTTGCTTGATGGACGTTTCTGACAGCAGCAGACATTCTGAGAGAGAGAGAGAGAGAGAGAGAGAGAGAGGACTCGAGGGCAAAGTAAAAATGAAGCAACAACAGTTTCCATTCGAGAAAATCATATTATGACCACAATTTTGAAACTAATACACTTTAGAAGCACTCAAGCTCAAGTTGGTTTGATATGCCAAGAAGGAACAAAAAGCGGTACATTACCTGATTAAACTCGGTTATATTGAATTAGAAACAACGGAATAAGAGTCAATAGCTTCTTTTTGTTAAAAGAGTAATCATGATATTTCCAAAGCCTCAGGTGCAATGATGACGAAAAGTAATGAACACAATGAAAATGACAGAAAGAGAGAAACACATTCTTTCACTTCCAGAATCAATAACAACCAAAAAGCTCTTTCACACAGAGTGCCAAACATGACTAATTTTATTAAGTGAAAAGGCTTCTTCTTCATATGTTTCCATTAATGTCTCACTTCATTTTCTAATCCATCGTCACCGTGGCTGGACTCAGACATGTTATTACGAATCATTTACGAAGAGAAGCAATTCTCCCAAGGTGAAAAAGGAACAAATCCATATTCTCCTTCAGTGGAGGGAAAAATGGACCAAGTGTGTGTGTGGGGTGTAATTTCTTTCAATTTGTGCGGAGGAAGACGAATTCTTGGACCTGAAAAATACGACAATTTGTTACAAATAACCAGACAAAAATATTTTCTCTTTCGAGATGCGGCGACGATTCCATGTCGCGACGTCTCAAAAATTGCGGAGTGTCTTCTGAGGCCTCTTGACGTGCTTGTGTCTGAAAGCACTTCCATTGTTTAATAAATGGCAACCCTGAAAAGGTGTCGTCTACGCCTTTTTAACCCGTCCTCACCCAAACAAACCATGTTTGCAGAATAAACAAAAGCTTTTGTTTTCGTAGCCAACAAAAAAGTCAACAAGACGAATCGAGGGAGAGTTGACAATATTTTGTAAACATTATTATGCACATTATTCTTGCAAACTCCACCTCTGCTATATTTTAATCCTACGCAATGAATCGGCGACAGGAAACCAGTTGGATTTTTCTTTTTCTTCTTGGAGATCCCTTTTTGCGGTCGTTGGCTGAGACCGCATTCAAGAAACAGAGGAAGGAAATCGGTTTGGGGTTTAAAAGTGATATAAAAGAATGGAAGGAGATGCAATTGGTCGACGATTTGTCAACATGCATTTTGTGTAATGAAGACGGTTTTTGTCCGATTTTTGTCATCACGCTTGAGAGACTTTTCAATGTGGGAAGAAGTTCGTTTTTCCCACCAGAACGTACGAAGTTAATCCAGTGTAATATATTGGTGTGGCATCATTCTGAGAGAAGAAGAAGAAACGGAAACTCTGTGGGCTTAATTCATCTTTTGTCATGCCTTGAGTGCCTGCTACTACAGCTATAAAAGCACTCAATCTGGAAGAAGAAGAAAATCCGTACAAAAGACCTGAAAACGGAAACGCTTCATTTTTGGGCTTTTAAACTTCTCGAAGCGGAAGCGACTCGTTTTCTTCACTTTAAATCATTTTCCCCATTTTCTCCTTTTCCCCACTTTGCCATTTTTCTAATTTAAAGGCTAAATTTGTTACCTTTTCTCACATCTTGGAAAGAAAAAACAAGTCGATTTGCTTCTCAGCGTCTAGAAATGACAAATTTGGGATGGAAACGGATGCAGTAAATGGAGGGCTGCGGCCAATGATTGATGCTCAAGCAAAGTATTGTTTTGCACTTGAAAAGTACTTTTTCTGCTGCTGAATTCCCGTTTTACCAGACAAATGAATCCTAACGACAAATATATAAAAGCGACAAAGGCATCATTCATTCCGATTTGGAAGAATGTCTTCTTTTTTGTTCGGCTAAATAATGGCAATGGCGTGTTTTTGAGGAATCTATTTTTCCTTCGTCTTTCTTCAAATACACACATCAATTTGAAGACTTCGCGTCATCTGTGGACGTGCTTTTTTACCACGGAAGAAGAAGAAAATAACAATCACTACTTGCTTACAACGATGCTTCGGCTGCAACAGGTTGGAAGAAAAGACAATCTATGAAAGTAGAGCTAGTTTGCGAGAGGGGGAATATCGGTCACTCGGGATATTGCAATCGTCCCCATTTTCCGTTCTCGGTTGGAGACTTTTCTCTCTCTCTCTCTCTCTCTCTCTCTCTCTCTCTCCTGGAGTGATTAATTCCGAATGCGAAACGGCACCCAACGGAGAAGAGAAAGAAGCAGAGAACAGCCTCAGAATTCAGATTTCATTCCTTTTTTTCTCCCTTATTCCATTTGCCAAGAGAGAAATGAGAGTTGCATACGGACTGCAATATTGGCCTCCAGAGGAATATTACTCCACGTTATATTCCCTTGCATTAATTCCGCGGTGAAAATAAGAGAAGCAGCAGCAGCGAAAACAGGAAAGACGAGATGTTTCTATTTCTAAGGTATTCTGATCCTACGACTCCCACTCCAAAAACTTGAAGCCCCCTTCTCTCCTCTCTTGCTTCTTTCGCTGGAAGCCATATCGTATTTCTTACTTTTCGTTGACTCTACTACTATTTCTTTTCCTTCCTCCTCTCCTACAGCAGCCATTGCCAGAGGAAAGGAAAAAGTAAGTAAGAAAAAGAAGCTTCTTCTTCTCTGTCTAAGACTGTGTACATACGCACCATAGAAGAAGTATATAAGCCATGCATGCTCCACTGGAGAAGGGAAGTCGGGGCAGTGCTAAAGATGCGATTTAAATCCTTCTTAATACCTCTCTGAGAGACTCAAAATGTCTCCATTTCAGCATCCATCCTCCTGTATGTATAATCTCCGAAGAAGAATATATGCACATTCTTTTTAAAGAAGTCGCGCCCTCAAATGAATATTCATGCAGCAGTAGCTCAACGAATATGATTATCATTATATGATGATGGCAACATCGTCGAATAACCCCGCGTGCTTTCTTCGTCCCTCTTTTACAAGAAGTAACTTTACAAAGTCCTTTTCTTTCATTGTCGCCCCCGCTCGTTGTTATATTATTTGTGTGTGTGCCTTCTTTGCACGGACGTGTCCGGAATTCCTTATCCTTATTTCGGGAAAAGTAAAAAGTGTCTCGAGCGAGTAGCGTTGGATTTCTTCTTTGCTTCCTTCCTTCCTGCTCCGAAGGGGGAACGAAAGGAAAAAAGAAAGAGGGCTTCTAGGGACGACACTATGATAAGACTTTATAATGTATATAAGACAATTATTGTCATCCCTGCTCCTTTCTCTCACGGTTCATGGTTGCCTCCTCCTTCTTTACCTCCTTTTTGCCCCCTGAAAATGAATAATATATTCCATTTACGGCAGAAATGCTTTTTATATATCAGTCTTAATACGCAGTAAGCGCACATCACGTACAAGACGAATGTTCGTTTTCCAAGAGACTCTGCAAAGACTAGATTATAAAATTGAGCTTTCCTCTTCGTGGATCTTGGAGCTCACATATGCTCCTCAGACTTACACAAGAACGGTTTAATGTGTCGTTTAATTTTCTTTCAGGGAAGGGGTGAAATTTTGGAACAAATGGGGCTAGAAGGAAAGAAGCATATAGCTCTTGAAGTTAAAAATATCAAAGTTCAGAATAAAAAGAATTGAATGGGCGCCATCTGATGTAAAGCGGTCTTTCCTTTCTTCTTCCAGTCCTGTAATCAACACTTTTTTCCGGGGATATTACTTCAACATATTGCAGCCACTTTGCTACGCTCGCTCCTATTTGTTCTCCTTTGAAATGCTGCCGAAAAAGAAGGGACTGAGCAGCAGTCTGTGCGCCTTATTGAGCCCCTTGAACACATAGCGGCGACATATGTGATCCTTTGAGCAAGCCATATATTAATATCGCACGATGACAAGTTCAATTTGAAAATGTATTTTTATCACAGTGCGCGCACACATTCAATAATTCCCTTCCCTCAGAAATAATCGCCGTGTGGCATAAAAAGTCGATCCATCTTGGGGGCGACGTGGAAGATTGAAAAGAAGGAGGAGAATGGGCAAGAAGGAAGAAAGAAAGTAAGGGGTAGCAAATGAAAAGAGTCAAAGAACACAAGAGTGAGCGGCCAAAACTTCAATTCGTTGCTCTTTCCCCTTTTCTTCTTCATTTCCCTCGTAATTCTGGATCTGCCTTCTCTCTCTCTCTCTCTCTCTCTCTCTTCCAATCTCTCTTCTTTCTTCTTGAATGGATGAGGAGAGCAACATATTTCAACCGCATTGGTTCCGCTGTCGGAAATTCGTCACGGCACACGACCTGCTGCTGACGAAGACGGCGACGACGAAGTCTCAGCTGTGCAAGAACAAGCTGCATTCGACTCCAGCAGCAGCAGCGCACATGATGTAAGAAGAAGAAGAAGAATTAAGCTCGTCGTTCTCCCCAAAATGTCGTTCCGTTATTCATGGTTTCAAATTTGCTCCAAGACGGATCCAGTTGGCTTCGGACTATTGCGCTGCTCTGCTCGACCAACTTTTCTCCAAATGAAGCCTTTCCAGCGAGGAGCTTTATTCTCTCTAAACACGCTATATACTCTGTGCTGCGTATCCTACATGTGTACGGACATTCTCCCCCTGTCAGGCCCCGTTGGCCGGCAAGAGCAGCTCTAGTAGTAGTAGTATGTCATGCACTCACACATGCAGTCACTCATCACTGCCCCCGACTCAGCCATCTTCTTCTATTGATTTCGAATCGATCACTCAGCTCCAGGCTGGCAGCTCCTCCTCCTCCTCCCTGTCCGTCTCGCTCGCTGAGTTCAGCATCATCACCATTGAATCGTATCCCGTGTTAAGCAACAATTGTTTTTTTTCTTGTCCGGACGTGTTCACATTCGTCTTGTTACTTCTGGAATTGTATGCACGCATTGTGTCTCCATAACGTATGCCATGCACAGAATGTCGGACAAATTGTGAATATATCTGTTCCCTTTTTTTCTAACATTTATGACTCCATTTTTCTTTTTTGCACGATTATTGCTCTATCTTCTCTTTCTTTCTCTTGTGTATGAGTTCGCATGCTGCCCGGCCACAACTCCTCTGTCTTCTTCCTCGATCGAGTCAAGTGTCCATAATTATAGCCTAGCTGGTCTTCCTTCCACGCCCTCTCAGAGAGGATTTATCATAAGGAAGCTCTCCAATGCTGACAATAATTTCAGGCCGTGGCCGTCATAATTGCACACTACAAAATTCTTGGTAGATATTAAGGTGTGAAAAAACGGAGTCTTCTTCGGTTTTTGAATGAGTAAAAAGTGTCTCCTGGAGAATGAAGAATTGGGACAGATTTCATGCTTTTCATCATAATTAATAATACAGTGAAACACTCACGAGTTTTTGTGAATCATCTTATT
This sequence comes from Tisbe holothuriae, assembly GCA_900659605.1. Taxonomy (NCBI): domain Eukaryota; kingdom Metazoa; phylum Arthropoda; class Copepoda; order Harpacticoida; family Tisbidae; genus Tisbe; species Tisbe holothuriae. Next base: position 6,343 of record LR139496.1, on the reverse strand, counting down.
TCGCAATGCGTTGTTGGCAAACACACACCTGCAAGGGGACTTTTAAAAGCACCAAAATATCGGCTTTTTTACCCCCTTGACGATGCCAAACGTAAAATTATGTCTATTTGCAAAAAGCAGGCCATTTTTTGCACCGACCAAGTGCATGATGGCCAAAAAATGTGTTCCAATTGACTTCATTCTACTTCGTTTGTCATTTTCTCCACTGCTGCAGGAAAAGGTCATGCACACAACTTAAGGACCAACACAGTGGCCTTGATTTCACACTGCTCTAAAAAAAGTGGAGCATTTTAAACATGCATAAATGCTGCAAAATCATATTAAGCAGCATTAAATGCCGTGCATGAATGAATTATTAGCATGAATGTCATGCAGTAAAGTCCTTGTTTCCACCCCAGTGTCCCGTCGGCTACAAAGTCCATGGGACCGTGACTCAAACCGCAGAGAGAGAGGGGAAAAATGTAACAAAAATTAAGAGCGCTTCTTCTCCCTCCATGCCTCCAAAAACACGAAATAAATATGAAAATGATGATGACGAAACGAGGTTTTGGACCTTCACTGTGTCCTCCTCTAATGACTCTGTTGGTTTACTGCATCATCCTTGTTGTTGTTCTTCTCTTGTGTACATTGTTGTCATGGTGTCGTGGAAAAAGGGACACAAATAAAAGTAGTTGAGCAATCAAAGTAGGTGTGCCTCATATTCAGTTCATATGTACGTACTTGATTAATACTTGAAAACTGAGAACCAATCATTGCTATTAATGTTTCGTTCTAATATGTCATTTTGCCATTTATAAATATTTAATGCATAAATGAAACCTTACTTAGAAATAATCATTAATAATGTTGTACTGAATGTCCATTATCAAGTGGCAACCCTGCTTCAAGGCGACATTTCACGTACGCCCAGCTGCTGCTGCTTCCACTGCACAAAAGGCGAATTAAAGTGTGACCCGTTCTTCTTCTGATGATACAACCATTCGATGAATTTGCAAAGACTTGATCATTGAACATTGCTTTTGTTGCCACTGCCACATCACGTACATAGGAAGGAGAAAAGAAAAAAATCATTGGGAAAAAAGAGATTCATTCGAGCGTGGCATTGTAAAATTCGCTAGAAGCAGCAAAGAGTGTTGTACAGCAAAATTCATTCCAGATTTTTTCTTCATTCTCTGGACTTGTATACGAGGTAGAACTGAGGTAGAAGTCCATCAAATCCTTCTGATTGTATATTTTACATATTTTTCCATATTTTTTATGCCTGGCTGTGTTTTTGCGCTTCCGTTTTTTCCAGACCAGTAGCAGCGAAAATGAACTTTTTTTTCTCTCTCTCCTCCTTCTTCTTAGCTGATGGTAGTTCCCACATATATTTCTTCTTCTTTCCCCTTTCTCTCCTTCTGGCTAAGATAGGTGAGCCTTACGTGAGCTCTGTAACTGTACACGGTTGAAAACGACCACAGTCTTAAAAATACTTTGAGCCCTCTTCTTGAAATAAATGCACGTACGTATAAGAGGAGGGTGAATGTTGGAAAGACCCTCAATGCTATATCATTTCAACCTTTTGTATGCTACGGTTGAACGAGTCCAAAAAGCTGCTGGCACGTTTATATCATCCGACGTGCCTCGTCCAAGATCAGTTTCATTGCATAAATAATAATGTAAAAAGAAAGGAACTACGTACAGGAGTTGGAATAAAACGTACACAGGAAGAAGGGAGAGGAGGAGGAACACCGGAAGCAACGAGCTCAGCTATAAAAACAAACTGAAGTAAGATCATGACTAGGCCAAGTTATACAAAGGTTCATTCAGCTGGAACTGCTTTTAAATTCCAATCGCAGAAACAGAAGCGCTTACAATTCATGCTCCGTTTGAAACTCGCGCCGTTTATCCCTTTAAAAGGACGTGACCATAGCCAAGGTATAAATCTTGGCAAGGTTGGCCTTTATTGTTGTCGTTTTTATGTCTTCTCTTGTACGTTTTTATGCTCACGTTGTTTTATGGGAGAGGGATGGAGTGTAAAGAAGAAAGAAGAAGAGAAAGCGACATAATAATAAATGTTCAAGGAGAAGAGGAAAAGGGGGAATAAACAAGACGAGGAAATAACAGGCAGCGTTTTTGATACGTTTTAGCAGCTACTTTGTTGCAAAAATTGTTCCCTCCACTTGAGGGGAGGAAGAGATTAGCCATCGTAAAAGTTTATAAAGTTACTATATCATAATTTGTTGCCTTTTCCTACAAAACCAGTAATTGGCAATTTAATCTATCAGGTCGCGATCGTGCGGTTTATATTCCTTAAATTGCACCCTCCTCATAAAAATATCCATAATGCTTCCTTATAATTCAATTTCGCTGCCTTATAATTATCATTTGCATGTAAAGTGGGCGAACAAAATACAAAACCTGAACAACAATCATGATAATTGTCGATTGCCTCGCGAAAAACGGAGAAGAAGTCGTTGTAGAAGCCACACGATGATTACACCTCTGAGGTCAAAGAGATGATGATTGGAGCTCCGTCTCTCTCTCTCTCTCTCTCCCTCCTCTCTCTCTCTCTCTCTCTCTCTCTTACTCTCCCTGGGGCCACTGTAGATGATGATCCTGTGCTCAGTCAGACGCATTTTCACCTCAGAGGTGCCGAAGTAATCAACGGGAGAAAATCGAAAAAAGGAGCAGCGATCTCGTTCTTGCTCTTCTCCATTTCAAAGGAAAGGACCGACATTGACTCGTCCTTTTTTATTTCATTTTTACCTCTTTTTGATCGGACGGGGCATTGAGTCTTTTGGGGTTGTTTGTACGTATTCCATGCTAAGAAAACCGATTGCCACATTTTTGAAAGTACTTTGTCCGTCATATTTTGTCCAAAACCCAATCGGATGATGCAAGTAAAAGTACTCTTCATATTCTCATACTTAGTACTCCGTGCGTGCGAGCCTCGTCTACAGTTCGGAGCCTCGTGAGACCTTCTTTGGGCTTCTTCTCAGCCTTCGTGGCCTTATCCTCATAGAGAGTAGCGAACGCACGAAGAACACTCGTTAGCCGTCTCTCATTCGAAGGCGCAAGAATGAAAGGAAGAAAGAAAGAAGAAAGTGCTACAAAGACTAAGAAGAGAGAAGAAGCTACAGAATACTGCTCCTTCTTCTTCTATTCTCGATGCCAGCGTCCTTTTTCCTTTTTCAGCTACACATTTCTCGAACTTTTCCGAATTTCCTTTTTTCGGCTACTGCAGCAGGAGAAGAAGAAGAAGAAGCAACTCAGTCAGCAGCAGCAGCAGCCTTCTTTCTTTCTTCTTCTCCTTTTCTTCTGAGGGAAAGTTGGTAGGACGTGATAGCAAGCTGAGGGGAGAAGAAGAAGAAGAAGAAAGAAAAGAAGAAGAAGGGGGAAAAGAAAAGAAGAAGAAGAGGAGCCTTGCACTGGAATAAGAAGAAGCCGCTAGAACCGTGTGTGAAGAACAGGAACCCTTCTTCTTCTTCTTTTCCTTCCTTTGCCAGTCCTACTCTCGCATTTTCCATTTTCTAGCTCCACCAGCACGAAGCCTTTTCTTTTCTTCTTCTTCCTCCTCTTCTTGCCTCTGGGACGCTGAAGGCTTCAACGGAGATAGACCCATGCATGTAGGTGTAGGTGTTCCAGAGTATGCAAGAAGGCCGAGGAATCATCGAGCTGAGCTGTGAGTGGTGTGACAGCAGAACTTGTGAACACAGATGTTAGCATCATGCTGCTGCTACTACTGATCATCTCTGGGATAAAGTTGTCGTGGCAGCTATAAACCTTTTTGGATGGATGCCTCCTCCGTTCTCTCACACGTTTTGCCAAGCAAGCGTTGCTCTTTTCCCCCCTTTCTTCTGCCAGACGGCACCGGCAAAAACGAGCCTGCAACAAACGACAACAAATGCTTTTTTGGCATAAAAACGGCCGGAGAAAATGGAGCTACATTGCAAACAGTTTTTCTTGGCCGGTGTGCATCATTTTCCCTCTTTTTCTGTCACTGAGGAAGAAGAAAAAAGATAAACCGCTGCGATCGATCATATTGATGGAGCCGTCAGAGCAATCCGGGAGGAGTAGAAAGGGGAAAGAAATGCGTGCATGGCAAGTGTAAAGTGATGGCTTATATTTGTTGAAATGCTGCAACTGGATTATGGGTGATACACATTGCCGGGAGATTAGTTGAATGTATGCGTGCTAACTGCACATGTGCTGTAAAGTATGCAATAATTAAAGTCTAAAGCTTTTAAAGCTACAATTTTCTTTTCTTCACTTATGCGAGGAATAATTTAGTATTACGTACAGTTATCATGCAACTGCGAACTTTAAAATAATTATTCTCTTGAAAACAAGGCACATGAAGAGAGAGAAAAAATGTCCGCCAGATGGCTACTACAGTTTTAAGTTCTTCTTATGCAAGTGACATCTAGTGGCCAAACTCAGAAATGTGGATAAATCTCTCTTGAAGAAAGTAATATCTATCAAGTCGACTATACCTATAATTTTTTATAAAGACTGAGCAAATAATGTCTTATTACTCGTCGTCAAACGCAATTTTTATTAATTACTTTAGCAGTTTACTTCTCCGCAAGGTTGTGTTCTTTTTCATACCATTGCAGCCCTTCCATATCAGACAACTGTGAGTTAACATCAGGCTTCCGGATGTAGACACAGCCTGGCTGCACTCCCCATAGAATACCACACTTGCACTCCTCAGAGATGGTCTGGAACATTCACTAATTAAACTGTTATACATGAAAATTAGGTCCGAATGTCAACTCGCGAGTAGTAAAAGCGCGAGGCTATGAACTCGCGAGTAGTAAAAGCGCGAGGCTATGAACTCGCGAGGAGAAAATGTGCGAGAGTAGTAAATTTGCGAGAGTAGTAAAAACGCAAAAGTAGTCAATGCGCGAGAGTTCGAAAGTAAAGTTGCCAGATTATATTAGAGCACCTTGTATTAGAGTAAATATTATGTTATTAATAATGCATTGGTTAATAATTTTTACTGAAAGGCTGGATGGTTGTGCTGCACCGTGGCTATTTCATAGAGTTCAAGAATGATCATACTCATGCAGATTATGTATTAAATGCAGGCCCCGTGGCGTACGATTGTCATAATAGAGGAATTGAAAATTATAAAAATAGAGGAGAAAAAGAGGAATTCTGTTACTTAATAAAACCCTCAAAAAGGGCTTCTTTTCTTCCAAGGACAAAATCTCAAACTTTTGAAAAAGGGCTCAAACAGGCTACCAACACAAAGTGGAAAATCCCTCATTTAAGTATTTGAAATCTACATGGAGGCCATCACCCCAATGGGCCGAAGGCCCTAAGAAAATTTAGGCCATTTGAAAAAGTTCCAGAAGGTTACTTAATAGGCCATAAAAATAGAGGAGGAATAGAGGAAATAAGAGGAGCTTAAATTCCTCTAAGGAATATAGAGGAATTTTTACATGGCCAAAATAAAATAGAGGGCCTGTAAATGTAACTATGCACTTTAGCAAAGTGCCTATGTAACTCTCTATTACATCTAACAATACTTTGGCAAGAACACAGTGTTTATGCTGATTCAAATGACAGTTCATATGAACTACCTTAAGATTGCACTCAAAACTTAGTTTTGTTATGAACTCAGTGTTTATGCTGATTCAAATGACATTTCATATGAACTACCTTAAGATTGCACTCAATACTTAGTTTTGCTATGAACTCAGTGTTTATGCTGATTCAAATGACAGTTCATATGAACTACCTTAAGAATGCATTCCAAACTTTGCTTTGTCATGAACACATTCTCTAATGACTGGCAACTTAAGCTTTGTAATGGAATGTTTTATTGAGTATGTCAACTCAAATATTTATGACTATTGACTATGTGGAATGTGGAAGATCTGTAAATGACTTCTTTTGCACACACATACACACACACACACACACAAAATGTCATGAATGCAGTCATCGTGGTGATTAAATGACTTAGTTACAACAATAATTTATGAATGAATTACAGGAAAACTTATTCTTTCCTTTACATGGCCAGAAGGAAATCGGAAGTTTTTCGTTATATTGACAGTAACTGTTTTCCTCCTCATTCCGTTCCGTGTAGGAGCTCTCTCACAGGGTGAAACTAACCTTTACACATTGCATACGCACATAAGACCAAACCAAAAGAATGCAGTGCTATAACTGGTGTGTGCTCTTCAGAAGATACTAATGTTACACAATGCACAGACACAGATATTAACAACCAATGCCAATGTCAAAACTCAAAATAATAATCTGTGAAGGTACGAATTTACGATTTCGCAAAAATGCTACTCTCGCGTTTTACTACTCTCGCGTTTTTACTACTCTCGCGTTTTTACTA
>LR139495.1:0-35782 GCA_900659605.1 Tisbe holothuriae | reverse complement strand
TAGATATAAATGTCTACGATGACATATTGTGGTGTAACCCAAAAGGCTAATAAAGAAAGAAAGAAAGAAAGACTTGACTCGAGGACAGGTCCGAGGAACGGTTCACTTGTAGTTCTTAAGGAGGCTAGGAGACCCACCGGTCTAACCTTTTTTGGATATTTATTTTGCACTAAAAATGCGCTTGGAAGATTTTATTTTTTAAGAGACTCAAATTTCAAAAATCAAAATTATTGTTTTTGTTCCTTGTTGAGGCTTGTTCTTTTCTTCTTTGGAAACCCGGTAACTCAGTTCAGGCCACGGCCGTGGTTCAGGCTGAGCGGTACTATATCTTTCACTGAGGTTGAGTTTTCCGAGTTTCTCTGTTTCCTGAGTGGGCTGAGTGCGATTCCTTAAAAACGGCAAGGGAGCTTCGCTACGTTCAGCTTGCCTCGGTCCTTTGAGGAACTAAGATTTACTAATTACTAAGATATAATTTAAGTCTTTTAGATATATACTCTTTTTGGTATCAAGGCACGGGATACTAATATATTACTACCGTTTAAATAAAGAGGCGCTTGAATTTATTCTTGAGATTTCTAGCATTTTTCCTTGTTTAATTTATCATGCCGTGGTAATTTTTTTAAAGTAACTTCAACATCCTTGATCATGCCTCGCATTCTTTTGCGGATTCCCCTCATTCGTCATACGGTTCATTTTATCAACGGAGCTCTCTGCTCTGTGAATCTCCCTGCTTTATCTCGGGATTCCCTTCGTCGTCATCATTGCATTGACAGAACACGAACAAGGAATTAGATACACAATAGCTATCGATTTCAGGCATTGGCCGTTGTGGAGCATCAAAATTTTATATTCAATATTTCCTTGACTGCAGGCCCAATAAAAGTTGTTTAGATGGGTTTAAACTAAATAGTCAGATGAGAAGTGCTTAAGCCGAATTGTGATTATTTTCACCACTCTCACGTAATCATTATTTACTCTTCTAAATAGACTCGTACTTGCATTTTATGAGGTAATGTGATACGGATTGCATTGGATGCTGCTCTTTAAACCAAAGTGTTTGGAGTGTGGGAAAACCCCGCAGCTAAGAGGAGGAGATGATAATTATGGTGCCTTCAAATTGATGCATGTGCGGTTTTGGGACCCAATTTTAATCATTTTCACCCCTGAAAACTTCTTCCAAAATTGTTGCCTGAGCATGATGACTTCTTGCGGTCGCAGCATTTGACAGATTCAATGAAAACATTCTTATGATTCTGCTTGGCATATTCTAGAACAAAGAGTCATATCAGCTAAAATTGGTTCTACACTGGATAATATTTGTCGGTTAAGATATTGAGATAGATTCCTAGACTAAGTTGTATTGTCGCAAACCACCGTTTCATCCTGACGGGAGATGCGCCTGTTCCAGAAATTGCCTCGAATCCACTTCCGTTCCACATACACACAATGGTCATAAATACACACTGCGATGGTGGCAATGTCATAAAAACGGAGGGGAAACCAATAAATCTCCAAAGCTACATGTCCGATAACAAAACTCTTTTTTATGTTACGGTCAGTGGTTTCAGTCATAGGCAAGCATTACTAGTAATTTTTGAAAGTAACGAAATTACTGTAATTTCAGGTTTTTAGGAAAATGTACTGTAATTGTAATTTGTTACATTTTATAAGCTCCTGTAATTGTAATTTGTAATTCAGTTCCATGGAAATTACAATTACTACTATTAAAATATGTAATTGTAATCCAATTTTCAGACATTTCAAATGTAATGTGGAAATGTAACAAATTACATTTTTTGAGCAAAGTAATTGTAATTGCAGTTTTGCCAAAATCAAAGTAATTTAGTATTGCTTGGTCATAGGGGATGGAATGAAAGACTAAAATACTGTATCTTTGACCAAAGCAGGTGTATAAAAGTAAACAAATCTGAAAATAGTCCCGCTTCCATTATAATGATGCATTTGAGAGTCCTCTAGAATTAGCCGTGATTAAGCCTCCTCATGTTCATGCCATGGGTGTTGTCCCAAAAACACAAACTTCGCATCTACACAGAAGTCGTATAATCGTATTGATGGCTTCCGCTCATAATGGAGGCTTTAAACGACACTATAATTGCAAAGCAACTCGGCACAATCTATGATTTTGTTTGCATTAATGCAACCCTTTTAAGGGCACGAGACTGTTTGAGATCATTAGGAGCTCTTTTACTACCATTATACATTAGCTGCAACCTGTGATTTGCTGATGATGTAAATCACGGGGAAGAACCATTTCCTCAACTCGTTTATCACATGATTAATTGCTTTCAAATTGACTCGTTAGTTGACATGTCAAATGTAAATGGTATTCGCTTGTTTGGTAGCTCTAGAAAAACGGTCTCCATGCATAACATCAAAAGGCATCCCCATAAGCGTAATACTATCAGTGCAGGTGTTTCTAAACCATTTTCCCACAACACTGCTGAGATGCAATCACTGTCGCCACTCTATTTCAATGAAAGGAGAACCTGTGTATAATAAAAGTGACTTCCGGCGACCACTCACGGAAAAAAGGCTCTTAACCCCTGACACAAACAATATTCTTTTCTTTTCTTTCTCTCTTTTCACCGCCTTGTTGTTAATTGCAAAGTCAGCAATGTCACGTCCGGAGTTGGAAGAAGAAGAACGACGACAGTAGCAGCAAATGCTGTGATATAGTTCACGGTGGGCAGAGTAATGATATTATATAATAAAATATGTAATGAAATGCTGAGTTAAACAACTAAATGTACTTTTGAAGTAATAATGTTGCTTTTATAAGGAATATAACAAACCGTTTAAGACCATAATCCCCCATTTTGGCTCGAGCCACCTTTGCACGGAAGTCCATTTTTTAACACACCACAAAGAGAGAAATATTATGAATGTGAGAAAACTACATTTCCCTCTTCTCTGATATAAAAAGCATGATTTTCCCTCGTTTCCTCTCATATTCGAGATTTCTCACGTAGACTGTGTGAGCCAGAGGAAATGTGTAACAAACGAGATCTCAAAACGATGCTACGCTCTGGAAATAGAGTCATGAATATAAATCCATATATGGCAATGGCGAGAAAGACATGCATCTTCTTCCTTCTTCTTTCGGCTTCTTCCCCTTGTAGTTGTACCCTTGGCATTGATAAAGCTGTGGTGGGGGTGATTTTATTGCGGTTAGTGGCTGCCCTTGTTCTCCGAGTTGAGCTCATAAATCGCGGCATGTTTGAAAGAACTTTTTTCTCCGTCGACTGGTCAAATTGATATTGGCGTTGAGAGTTGAGCTGCATGATTTGTCTTCCACGAATATCTCTCGTTTCCATTTTCACTTGGCAGCAAAGTTAAGTGATTCAATTTGGGCTCAGGCCAAGTTCTCTATTTCTCTTTTGGGCATTAATTCTTTAAAAGGGTCGAGAAAGGGCGGTCGCAAATTACATTAGTCATGGCCAGGTGAAACGTAATATATTACCCATTTAAACTCACTTTGTACACTTTTAATCCTCCGCCTAATTACAACATTACCCTTTTTATAACACCCAGCATGGGGTTATAAAGTTGGATTAATTCCAACCCTTTTACAACCGCTGCACATCCTGCTCGCCAGATTAAGCTGTATGACACAACAACAACAAACGCAGATCCTCCACCCTCTTTTCTGTCCACTTCCACTTTTGGACACAATATCGAGCTAGACAAATCAGTTGATGATGATGACTTCGCCCCTTCGTTCAAACACGGGGTGATCCGGAAAAGGGTGTTGCCACTGCTGGCTGAGGTGTCACTGCACGTGCATCTGGCTAAGGGTTAAATTTAGACTGCATTAATGCTCACTGGTTTATGTTTACAATGTTGAATGCAACAGTGTCGATGGCTGTGATAATTGATCAAATGGTCGTTCGCACACGCTGCTATCCATCATTATTAAATGACAATGGCGATTAGCGAATTCCTCCGCAGGATTATGTTTGGGTGGGCTAAAAAGTGACGACGACGGAAATACACTTCGATGTTGTTATTATTATGATTTTGGCAACTTCTGGCATCACGCCCAAAATCATCATTCTCAAATCATCAAAAATGGACGTTTTGAGCAAACAACGCTATTATGATTAAAATATAATGGAAATGACCAATGGTAGAATTATTTGACTGACTTGTTATTACATTACGCATGCGCGATTTTAAAGGCAAATATGACGCTCATATCCGGTTGTTTAATGTGCTTTTTGCATGAATTTCAATGTCAAACATTGGCCATTTTGACACTCGAGATCCTCCCTCTTTATCACATATCCGGTGAGTTGGTCAGAAGCAAATCCAAGGCCTATATTACCATTACTTTTCATAAAAATGTAACCGCACCCATATTGCAATCGGTAAGTAAGGCAAAAAAGTAACTGCGATGTTCCCTATGCTCCATTTGCATGCATGAAACACACTTTTCTAAAATCGTAGTAGCAGCTCTCGCTCTATCTGACCATGTTGGTCACCACACCCAAAGGTTTTAATCTGAACGCGACACAAAAGTAATGACCCGTGATCGCTTATCGCCGACGACGAAGAGACTTCGTATAAAACAATGCAAAAAGTGTTCCATTGGCCTTGCGTGCCTTTGGGTGATTCATTGGGACAGAGATAGGAGAGACAACAACGGAAATGTATTACGGAGGTGTTAAAGTTTATGGATGGGAGACGTGCAATATTTGGGATTAGTTTTTGAACGGGAAGCATACACAAACTTTTCGCATTCATATACTCAGCATTAAATGACATGCGAATTTCATGATTGACTTATTTAGAAGAGTAGAGAAAGCTGTCTTTTTCATACTTAAGACGTTTTAACTTAAACCGTCCTCTTGTTCTGATAAATAAGAGAATGTTCCTTGAGAGCTCTTCTTCTCTCTTTAATTCCCCTTGACACAGACACTTGACTTCATTTTCACCTTTCCCCCTTGTGGTAGTGGTGGTGCTACAAAGCCAAGTCATGCATATTACCACCAACCAGTCAGGTAACCCGCCTTCCGTCGCGCAACCAGCCGTTCAATGGTCGAAGAGCGCTCGCCTTCAGTGACGCGTGCGCGCTCCGCCACTGCCGCCGCCGCAACCCCCGCTTTCTAGTCCCCCCTCTCTCCGGAAAAAGTGACTTTAACGTCAGTAGCTTGAGAGAGCATCGTTTGATCGGAGGGACCTTTTTCGCCGTCATTACTTAAGCAAATTAAGAGAAAGTCAATTGTCTTCGGAGCGAGGGCGAGGTCACATCCATCATCTTAGAGCGTGTGTGTGTGAGCTCGAGGGCCCGCACAACCAAAGATAGACCGCCAAGCCAAGAAAGGATGGCTCAGTTGCATGAGGTATGTACACAAGATCATAGTTAACTTTGACCTCAGACTCAGACGTGTTCACTCTTGCTTCAGATGTGGCATGATATCGAAGGCGTCATCACTACGCACCAGCATAGCATGGGCAATGCCGAGTCTGGCAGCCACAACCACGCTACTCTGAACTGCCACAGCCAAGTTATCCCGCCGTCTCCAGTGTCCAGTGTCAAGGAAGAGTGCCCTTCGTCTCTATCACCAGCACCGTCCTCCTCTGCTTATAGCAACCAGGGACAGTACTCACCAAACAGTGAATACTCCAGCTCCAGCGGTATGGAGTCGTACTACCTAGGCATGAACTCAGCCGTGGAGGCCTCAGCCAGTCCACCAAGGGTAGCCTCAGTGTCTGCCACTGAGCAGTCCTCGTACATGTACCACAGCCATCTCCAGCACCAGCAGCACTATGAGCAGCAGCAGCAGCAGTACTATGCCGCTGCAGCGGTGCAGGAAGATACCAAAGTGTCCCCTGCTAACCTCCCAGACCAGTACTCAGCTGGTGGTCAGCAGCACTTGCAATCCGGCTTCCATCAACATCACCAGCCCCAGCATCAGTACAACCACCACTACAGCCAGCACCACCAAATGCAGCAACCGCAGCCTTCCACATCGTCTCCGTCAAGCAGTAGCAGCAGCAATAGCAGCACGAGTCAAGACAATGTCCATGTTAATCTCAATGTGAACGTGAACGTGCTTCCCAACGCTGCTGCCGTTGCTGCAGTGGCGCACTACGAGGCTGCCAACGGGTATCAGCAGCAGCATCTTCAGCAACAGCATCAAGCTCATCTTGCATATCAGCAACAACAGCAGCAGCAGCAGCAGCAATACCCCGAGGCCAGCATGTACTATGACGGCCACCACCTCTACCCCACATACTCTCATTCGTCCGGGTCTTCAGGTCACAAGCCGCTGACTCCTCCTTCATCTCCTAGTCGCGATATGTACGCTTCCTTCGCACAGGTGGAGAATCCTTCAGCATTTGCTCACCAGCAACACAGTTCTTTCGAGTCTCAACAGTTGGCTCAAAGTCAGATTCCCACAACCACTACCAAGAGGGGTCGCAAGCCAGGAAGCAAGTCAAAGTTGCCAAAGGTGGCCAAGCCCAGGAAGAAGAGGGCTCCTTCCAAGAGAAAGACTGTCATCCACACTTGCCCAGTGGAGGGGTGCTTCAAGACTTATACCAAATCCAGCCATCTGAAGGCACATGGGCGTACCCATACAGGAGAGAAGCCTTACATCTGCAACTGGGTTGGTTGCGGCTGGAAGTTTGCCCGGTCTGATGAGCTGACCCGTCACACTAGGAAGCATACAGGCGACAAGCCATTCCAGTGCAAGATGTGTGAGCGTGCCTTCTCCAGATCTGATCACCTTTCCTTGCATATGAAAAGACATATTGTCATGTAAGACAAAACTCATAGTTTAAAAAACGTAGATTAAAGAAACAAAAGAATTCTTGAGGAGAGGAAGAAAACTCCATTTTAAGCCCACCATGTCTGTGATTCTAGTCATAATAAGTGTACAAATCATATTATTATTAATAATAATCAATAATAGATCCGAGAATAATAAAGAGCCATGTCATAAAACAAGCTTCCTTGTTGTAGTTATCCATTAATATCTCAATTTAACCTTGCTCGATCCGGTTGGTTTATTCCTACAAGTGTCCTGACCATCATCATTAGAACAAAGCGGAGGAGGACAACGAACCCCTCGCTTTAAAAAGCCAATCATAATTCATCATTGGTAAAGCAGCTTCATCCGAGTGCAACAACAACCCTCTTTTGGCACACACAAGAGATGAACTGAGTTTTAATGGCGGCAAGGCAGCAACAGCACTGCTTTATACACAAAGGAAGGCTTTTTGTAGATTGCGCTGCTTGAAGGCACAAACCAATCAGAACGTTGGATCTCACTCTCAGACTGAGACAATATAGACTCCTCTTCTATCATAAAACACACTGCTGCTGACGCTAATCTAACGATTTAAAACATTGTTATTATAACTGCATTGTGAATATACGCAGATCCAACCGCCAGATTTCGTCGAAACATTTCCTCTCGGGGAAAACTATCTCATTCCATTGATAGTCATTTTCCTCTCTTTTTCTCACGACCCCACATCAGTCAAAAACTTTTGCACCACTTTCTCTCTCCATAACCTGTGTTCTCTCTCCCTATTCCACCTGCCTGGTTGTAATCACATCGCATCTACCTGAGTACTTGCATGCATACGTGGGAGTCGTCTGCTGAGTGACACAGACGGAAAACAACCGGTTTCTCTGACGGATAAATACAACTCGTAATTGTAATAATATTCTCACGCTTATAGCATCATAGCAGGTGCCACCTGGAGGGCGAACTGTCGTCGGTGGCCATTGATACAACAACAAGCAGGTAATAGGCTAAATTAAGTCGAACATTGGCAATTGACCCCTCAGTCATTAGGGGCTGTGTTGAGAGAGACCCCCTGATTCGGTCATTGTCTGTGAACAAAACACTAACTTTGTGTGACATGTGATTGTCATATTTAAATTGAGAGGGGAGAACAACTTTTATGGCGTTCATGTCTAATGAATGCAGGGGTGGGAAAAGTCAAATGGTCTAACATGTTTAAAATGTGTGGAGGAAGTCGCTTTTTAATCTTGCTTTTTGCATTTTTTGGAACATATTATCAGCATATCATGATGTGAATAAAGACTCTTCTTCTCTTTTCTCCTCCTCATCCTCATCTAAAAATCCATGCATTGAATGATGCTCCAGCTTGGTTTGCCTCATTTCCGGTGCGGCTCAGCTCAACCGTGGCGCAAGCAAGCAAGCGAGCGACTTTTGGAGACCGACTTTTGCAACAACTCTCTTGGATTCCTCCACAAAGAACGGGAAACACACACATGCATGGTAATAAGGGGAAACCCCGATAATAAAGACTTGATTGAGGAAAACGCTTGTAAAATGTTCTTTGAAGGTGCTAAATATGGCACAGAGATCATGTTTCAGTCTGTGCCTAATATTTACCTGTCGACAAATATTTAACCGCAAATTTGCTTGTTATTCCCGTTCTATTGTCTTCAAGTTCCTTCCGATTTTTGGGTAAACAGGATCTAACTTGTCTTGTCTTCTAGACACAAAAGCGCTAATCGGAAGTATTGTTTTTGTTGACATAAAAATTGGAATAACCCCCCGCTTGCGGTTTTCCACTGTTCCAAAAACTCCTTTTATTTTTAACGGTTCGGACCAAAAAATGAATCAATTTTTGAATTGCCGAATAGCGTGCGACTGCAAAACTTTGTTAAAACTCCTCCAACTAGGCAATATATTTTAGCAATCATTCCACAAATATCGTTAATGAAGCCCACAGCTGATAAATGTCATTTTTACCGTTGTTAATCCTCGTGTTTGTTCATCTTTCATAGCGCGTAATAGGCAATTTAATTCCTACTCCTCTTCTTCCTGCCTGAGCTCAGTTCAGCTGGCTGCTTGCCTTGGCATCTGTAATTATCAGGGACACTCATCTTCGTTTCTTCGGCGCCCACGTGACGTCAGATGAGCGAATGGCATCCAGTGCAAAATGGCAATCATAATACCTCATTTGTTGCTTTGGAAGAAGAAGGTTGAGCAATTACAGGAAAGAGCATCCAATGACATTGCTCCTCAGTCCACGTTGGCAAAAATAATCATACCTCATATGATGATGAATGTGTACTTGATGCTTTGCCTTCTATTATTATGATCCGTCGTCCTCTATGCTCCACCTGTCCCCCGTACGTACGTGAGGCTTCTTCTTCATTTTCCTTCCCCGAGGGGAGCTCACTTCAAAATGTTTCTCCCATTTCCTCCAAGGTGAAAAATGGACCAAGTGTGAAAGGAGAAGAAAGCGGCGGAAGAACGAATTAAAGATGAAAAAGGACAACAGGAATTGGGCCATTAGACAACAAATACAAGGAAAAAGGAGAAGTGACAGTTGGGAGCACGACAAGGGTAGATTAATATCGGTTCAAGTTTGGTTTCAGTATTGCAAACATGTGTTTTAATAACAGAAGAACTATTTTTCCTTACAGGGTTAATATTTCAAAAGAGTTTATTTCCTTTCCACGTCCTCCCCTTCCCATTTTTCTTCTTCATTTTCTTCTACATTGCTAAGAAATTCCAGACAAATGAGTCCGCTAAAGAATCTCCCTTTACTGCAGATGTGTGTATACAAGTGTAAGAAGCCCCCGTAGGGGGAAGAAAAAGGTATTTAAAAATAACATCGCAGCGGGCAGCAGACACCATACCGACCACAAGAAGAAAAACTTTTTAAAGGGCTTCATTTAAACATCCAGCTTGTTAGTGTGGTATTTTTCGCACTCTTTCTCCCCTGATTTATGTCCTGCTATGCAAGCAGTAGTCTCTTGCCATGTGTACGGGTCATAATCCTGCATACCGGACTCGTGCTTGCCCCGGATTAACTCGATGATGATCGGTTTGTGATCTTGATCTGAAATAAGCACCTTTCTTTGGTCCTCCTATGATATAAGTGGTAGTGAGGCATGCGCGCTCGTGGCGATTTCGGAATTCTTCCTCTTCTTCCGTCGTCTTCTTCGTCACAAAGCTGACACTGATCCAGCTTCTGCGAGTATTATTATAATCAACCTGATGCAGAGTGGATTGACAGGGTGAACCATGTAAACTGGATTTTTTGATATATTTGTTGAAAAAGATTCAGTAGAAAGCATTAATTGCATTTGCATTTGTGACAAATTTTCTACAGTAGGGTTCTAGAGCAATCTTTAGTAGGGTCAAGTGAAATCATAATTTCGTGCCATGATTACTGTCGCACCCTGTCAAAAGAAGATGGCAATCATCACGTTCGGAATGCTGTTTATCATATTAACTGCTGCTTTTGTCCGAGAATGTTTATATGCACGCTTTTGTACATTCAAGGGTAGCAATTGTCGCGTCAGTGACAAAGAAAGAGAAGCAATGTTGACGTCGTCGGTCTTGAATGCCAATTATCAATCAGTCAGAAATGGCCTCCAACTAGATTGGAGATGTCACTCCAAAGACAAAGTTAGGTACACGGGGTATTTCAGTTCCATGTCAATTGCTATTAAGCCGCTGTGCCGTGACACAAACGTTATCATTATTCCGTTCTTCCTCTTAAGTCGTGCATGCAATTAGAAGAATAACATCAGACTGTAATAAATCACATCATGAAAACATCACTTAATGGGAATTAAACTGCATGATAAGAAGACTCCCAGATCTCTTATTCTGCTGCTGCTGCCACAACAATAGTAATAAATTTTAATGGCTTTGGAGAATAAAAAGAGAAATTGAATCAGATTTTGATCTCTTAGTCGTGGCTGTCTCTCAATGACTCAGCCGCCTGAAAAATACAAAATACAAAATAAATGTCAAAAATGGATGCTGCCGTAAAACGAGAACTAGGACAACAAATTAAATGTTGTTCCCACAGCCACCTTTTTATTGTCCTGGTGGTCATTCTCTGCGCTATAAAGTGACGCCCCCAGTGTAATAACACAATAAACCATTATACGTTGTTCTCCCCAACACTCCATTGAGGCTGATTTGAATATAAAAAGTGTCTCTATTGAAAAGTGGTTTTTGTCTTGTTTGTTGCAGCCGACGACGACATGACATGAAAAAGTCACAACAATCGGGTTACAAAAGGAACTTGAGCGAGATTTTTCATTCTCTCCACTTGGCAGCGGCGTGAAATTGGTTTGGGATCTTCTTATACAGAGGCTGGTTGTACTTGACACACTTGGCAGGGTTGCTAAAAAGGATAGAACTGTCTACACTTTTAGGTATTGGTACTTTTTTGATAGTCGATATGTGTTGGGACAGTACGAATATTTCCCGTTTAATCATCAATCAAGACATGTTATATCACTTTATGTACTTTATCAACCCTGTGTAAAGGAAGTCGTTACAAAAAGTCCTTTTATTTCCTTCTTGTTCGCACGCATCCACCATGGAGGTGATGATGAGATCAGTCGTTGCAACAATGGTTATTAAATGCAATTCAAAATCTTTGTCTCCTTTTGAAAAAGCTAGCGGCAAACTGAGGCCAATCACACAGCTAGAAAGTTTTTGACTTTCATTCAGTTATTGTTATTCTTTAACCTCCCTCTCGTGGCATCGATTTGTCACCGGAAAGGGGTGCCAGTTATTGAATTACATTGAATATGAATAGGAAAGCGGCATCCCTATAGCAGATATTGAGGTCGCCCTCCCTAGGAAATGTATCATAAAATGTCGAACACATTGTCGATTGCCATCGTTTTCGATCTTCTTCTTCTTCCATGAATTCTAAAAGAGCTCCAAGGAGGACAATGGAGGGTGGCGCCCCCACAAAAACAGCAAGAAACCTCACTCACGATTAGAAATAAAATGGAAATGGAGAAAAGAAAGAAGAAAGAAAGCTGCATGATGTAGGAGGGCCTTAAACGGACGACAGAGAATTACTCCAAGATTTGTTTGCCGCTTTTCTACATCTTTCAAGAAAACTTCTTCACGAGTTCGTGCTCATGTTATAACGGGGGCTTTTGGCCTTTTCACCACCTACTGGATGCATTTCATTTCGCAATGGCGCTTATTTTTCTTGCTATTAGTCTAATAACAACATAGTAAACCACACACTGTCTCGATATAATCGCATCTTGGTAGCGTTGTAATTTGCCCACACACAGCCTCTCAAATTCCGACCCGAGGATAATCCACTTTCCCACGATACCCAAGCCAGCTCTCAGCCTCCAGTCAGTATGGGTTTTAAAGCATTTTTAAAAACACCCCCAAGGTGATGAGAGCGGTGATTATGATGCGTGGAGAATCGCAAAGTATATACGATTGAAGCGTTATTATATATCCATTGAGTGCTCTTGCGGCCGGCTCTAGATGTGTCAACTGTACCATGTACGATTTAAAGGGCAAACGGAACAAAGAATGGTATCTGTACATACTCGTGTAATTAGCTCGTAAAGTCATTTCCATCGCAAACAAACATGTCAGATGATTTACATAACACGCGCGTTTTTACATTCATTTTGATTGTAGCTGAACAAAGGACCTGGCTTGACCAGCAGTAGCAGTAGCAGGCATGCATGATATCATAATTTGTTTCGTTTGAGCGAAGATTGGATTGTTTGAAATAAGGCGAAAATTACGATGGAGGCGACGACGATACGCTGGAATGGTTTTGTGGCAAAAACAACAGAAATCACCTCTTAGGTGACCAGGGCTGCCAGTTTATTTAGTAATTAAGTTTACTGTGTATCATATGTACGTGTACATTTTTATAAAGGCTAATTTATCTGTGAAATGCGCTAGATTGTGAATATAATTGATTAGGGAAGATAATTGAAGAATAAACTTTCTGGCACATACGTTACAAAGAATTTCCTCCCTGACAAATGAAATGAACCAGTTTCCGGCCAGCTCTCATAATCGAGATGACATAATCATCGTCATCGGCTGAGCGACCGCAGAAAATATGTGGAGCAGCAGCAGCGGCACTCAAATTTTGAGCTCATAAAAAGTCAAATATTTTAAACAAATCAAATATATTGTAAGATTGGCGTGAGTGAATTTATTGGAGCGTGCACGTCATGTACGTTTTTTGTTCATTCAATATTGTTAGTTTTTAAAGGTGAAAGGGCTTCAAACGAATCCTAAAGTGACACCTTTTGACTCTTTCCTCCCCCTTTTGCTGTCTCTCTCTCCGAACATATGCTCGCCATGGTTGTAGTATTATGCAGTAGTGGAATAGTCCTTTAAAAGGCAGCCACACCCTGGCATACATACAAAAGGTTACATACGTGAACGGAGCGAAAGCACTCTGGCAAAATGAGTTTTCCTCCTCGGTCTATCCACCCCATAAACATGCACACCGGCCAATGTTTGCTTGACGTGTCAATAATATTCGGTGTGTACATTCATGTGCATAATATGCTCATATGGGGGCTTGAATATTGCATATAATACATACATTATATGCAGTTTTTTGCAATGACATGATGGCTTTTGAGGTGAAATGTCATTTCTCTCTCATATACTCTCCCCATTATACTAATTAATCCAACATTTGTTGTATAAAACTCAGGATACGCTGACAAAAAGTTTTGGAATTAACTTTTGATTGGAATCCTTTTGATTTCGTCGTCGTTGTTTTTCTCGTGCATCGTTTGTTGAAAAAGGGTGTGGACGATATTTGTTCGACAATGTTGCTTAAAACCGTTGAGTTTTCTAATGATGGCATCGAGCCTACTTCCGTTTGATGGTAAAATCGTTCGAGATTGCACTTTAAATGTGTTGTGCAAGAGATTTGATGCAAAATGAGGAAATTGAAAAGGCGTTTATTTCGCCACCCCCGATATTATTTGCATTGAAATTCAACCCAAAGAATGCACTTTTCTTCCTATCCTGATTTTATTATTATTCGCTGTAATCTCAAGTGCAAATAGCAAAATTTAAATAGTTCACGAAAAAACAATATGGCAGTTGTACAATGGAGGAGATAAAAGAGGGCTGGGCTTTTTATTACACAAAACTTTTTTTGTTTTCCACTTAAAAATAGAATCAAATAATCCATTTCCCAATCACTTTTCAGGGAAATCTTTGAGCTCTGATATTAGCATTAGCAGCTGGCGATCGAGAGCTAAAATAAAGTCAGTGTTTTAAAACCAGGGTTACACCCTAGCTCTCAATCCTCCTCCTCGTCGGTATTTGCACACACCACCGATTAATATTCAATTTTTATACATACGGAGAACTGATCGATTGGTAATTTATCTCGCGTTGGACGTCGTTTATAGGAAAGTGTCTCGAGGAACTTGGAAAAGAAGGAGCGAGCCCTGATTTTCACTAAAACGCGCCAACGCCCTTTTACAGCTACGATTCAGTTTTTTTCTCGATAAGGGTGGAGGGTCTATTTTTTCGTAGAGGAGAACTTCCAATGCACCGATTACAGCTAAAGATGCAAAAAATGGTACATTGAAAAAGAGGAAGTAACAATATCTATGCACGTTTAATAATAAGACCTTCTTCTTCTTCTTCTTCATTTAGCCGCACAGTAGCCGCGTCTTTAAGCTCTCGCTGGTGGTCCCCCTCAAAACGGCGGCTGCGCTGTGATTGGTCCGTCGAGCTCTTTAAAGAAGACGCTACTCCGTAAAAGGAAGCGGAAAAGGGGGAAGAAGAATGCCTGATCCTCTAAAGACTTTTGCTACATACGCTCATGTGTGTATGTACAAAAGAGGCCCCTGCTGCTGCTGAGCTATGGTTCATCTTCTTTTCCCCTCAGTGTGAGCGCGAATTCCGTCACCGCAGAGAGGAAAACCGCATGGAATGGCCTACCATGGCAGCAGACACACATGGTAGTAGTATGAGAGAGCGCTAGGTTGACTCAGCGGCGAGTGGCGGCGATGTGCCCCGTTGGAAGGGAATGCTACAATGCATGATCTAATGGATTTTTGTAATGCTACATGCATGGTTTGGTGGTATGAAGACCGCAGCAGCAGCAGCAGCAGGCAGGGTCGTCGTCGACGGGCTATTCGGGCATGTGTTTGGCTGGCTGCGAGCGACCAAATTTCCTACATACATTCTACATCTGGAGGGTTCAAAAAAGTCAACTGGCGGAAGCTACCTCGACGAGGAGGAAGAAGCTAAAAGAGATTAAAACTTGCGCTTTTAGAAGTGATTAATTCGTATCGGGTGTGAGAGTGGATATGGTAATGAAGACGAGGCTCAAGGAGTTAGTGCTCAATTGACTCAAGGATAGTGAACATTTGACCATGGTATTGCTTCAACTCAGCTCAAAATGTCCCTGTCTGCCGTGTCCCTCCGACTGAGCGACCCCCTGACCAACCCACTTGGTAAACACAGCTCTGTTGCACCTTCTCTGCCTGTGGCCTCAGCCTTTACCAGCCTTGTTGGTAGGAGACAGCAACAGGAGCCGTTGTCGGGTCATCCTCATCAGCTGACTGGCAGGGAATGTCAGCAATATCAGCAGAGTCAAAACACTTCTTCTGGGGCAAATACTACTGATGTGAGTTCATTTAAACAATATAATTTTAATATTATAGTTGCAGTGCAATGGAATATATAGTGATGTACTCGTGTTCCCTCAGTAGGTGATGGGCCAACTTGATTTTTAAATGAACAATTGTAGAGGTACAACATATTGTTCATACCTGCTTCTTAAATCTAGTGTTACAAAATCTACCTTGTGTTACTAGGTAATTGTTTGTTCTGGTCTTACTAATGCATGTACGGTTTGTATAACACGGTCTATATTGCTCTTTGAACCCTCAATTTAGTGCCACATTATCCATTTCCACGTACGTATTATGTAATAGTTCATGATTACGATCGAATTACGAATGAGCTCATAATTTATAATGTGTATTTTAACCTTGCGACAAATTATTATGATCATGAGCTCTAGAGGGTTGAAGCAAGAAAAGCGTCGAGCCAAAACCGCAATTTACGCGCGATCAAAGCAAACATTATTACATTAAGGTTTGACACTCGGAGACATGTTTGTGTTGTGTAGTAACAGAAGTTATCGGGGTAAACACACGAGTGTGGTTCGATATATTGCGGTCCAAATAGTGTCAACCCCCTTAGAAACGATGCCAATTTAGTGTAAAAAACAGACGTCGCTTTCATATAATAAACCATCGTTGCATTAAGTTCAAGTTCAGAAGAGTGGTGATAATGATACTAACAGATGAAATTCTGTCTGGACCTAAAGTCGGTTTCACTCCCCCTCTAAAAATATAACACCGTTCTTAAGAACTCCACCCTGAAAAAGCTCAGCCAGGCGTAGATCAGACATCCACTTTCTTTGATCGACAACAACAACCAAAGAAAGGAGCAACAGTTGGAATTAAAGAAACATCATGACGACAAGGGCGCGTTTTATACCAGGTGTGATATTATGAAAAGTGAAAACTGCTGCTCCTCCCAAATTATGCGTATACGCTTTTTTGATAGAACGCAGTTATCTTTGTCTGGAAACAAAAACACGGAAAAGCGTCGGCTGTTCCCCACCCTTTTGAAGATGCACACAGCGACAAATGTGTAGTAACGATAGCCGCGCCCATCAACTGGCCGCAACTGGGGCACAAGGCCAAGGCTGAGACAAAGGCGTTGCTCCGCCGTGTAATAATAAAGGCCTCAGCCGGTCATTTGCACGTGCACTCACTCAGCGAAAACCGGATCGTTATGATCTGTTATGATGATTATTTGCAACGTTGATCTTGACTTCGCCCAAAAGGAATTTTGGGCGGGTGTGTTTTACTCTCACTGCATATAGAAAAATGGGTTAATCCTCTGCGGAATGAAAGACGGGCGTTCTGCAAATAATAATACCACGATGCTACCTTAAAAAGAGGTGAACTTGATTTCTTCACTTTTCACTGCCAGGAAGATTAACATTCCAAGACCGGAAGAATGGAAGCAGTAAGTAGCTCGTGCGGGGGTTCTTCATCAACAGAGACAGTTTCCGGTTTTCCTCCCAAACCGCAAAACAGATTCCACTGATATTTTAAAGACATGATCCCTGCTTGTATATGAAGCGGAAACGACTTTTCTTCTTCTTCCCGCCATAAGCACGTGGATAGGAGAGAAAATCCTCTCCAAGGAGATTTTCTTTGACAACAGTATAGCACATGAAACAAAAGCAGGTGCATTTCTAAGACTTCCTCCCCCTTTTGTGGGGAGAAGAGAGAATGCAGCAAGCGGTTTTGAAGGGGAAGAATACATCACGGCAGGCTCCCTTTAAACCTCTGCCATCATCTCTTTCTTGCTGTATTTGGAGCCTGTGTCTTCTTGTTAACATGGGCTCTTTTTCTTTCTCGCCTGTCAAATTGGCATGGACGGAGGAGAGATTTTTAGCACGCAACATTGTCGGTAGTGGGACATAAAAGGCTTTTAAACGGAGCAATAAGTCAGTTAACTCAGTTTACATTGATATAATTCAATGAACAGTAAGTCTAATGTTTAAGAATAAAATATTTCTGTTAATGTACAGCCTGTAGGGACTCTTCTATCCTTGAAACTTGCAAGTTACATGTCGCAAAAGAATTCTGTTCAAATTTTCTTTTCTTTTGACGTAACCCAGACGCGCGCCAGTCAAGAAGGAATTTTAAACCTTAAACTTCATGGGCACAAGAAAGAGACTTGCACGGAAATTGCGTACACTATTCTTTTATATTTCGACCCAAACAAGGAGAACCTATTTAGAGACCCAAATGATGATGGCCATGTTTCAGCATGTACATAAAGAAGAAGAACAGATCTTTTTAAAGGGATGTAGAACTATCATCATTTCATGATAATGCCAAACGCCGACTGCCGCATATCTACACAAAAGTGTTACTTTTACCAACCTTCTTCGTGTTATTATTAGCCGTTTTTGTCCATTTGTAACTGGGGAGACACGCATTTCCCTTGTTCTAAATAGACGCAATGTTAACCCCAAAAAGAGAGAAGAAGAAGCCATATATTTTCAGATGTAACAGGTAGAAGAGGAAAAGTGGCATCAGCGCTGCACGAGCCAAACATCAAGAACAGAGAGCCGACGTCTGAAGAAGAAGAAGAAAACGAGGAGAGCTTCTTTTTCGGTCCATAGTGTCCACGATTCTCTTCTCTTCGTTTTATTACCTCATCTCCATACAATCCCCATATCTCCTGATCATCATCGCTGCTTCTAAAACGAGATGTTGTTCCATTTTCGAGTCGCTCACAAAAGCGGAATAGAGTTTTTAACAAGCGTCCAATTGATGGCGGCTTGAATATTAATTTAGCGGGAAATCACTGCAGAAGCAGAGCGATCTTAACGAGCAAACGTGCAGCATCGCAAAACAACTCACTTCTCTATTCTCCTTTCTTTTCAGATGTGGCAAGATATTGAGAGCGTGATTCACCCTTCTGATGTAGCAGCAGCTGTGCCACGTGTCAGAGCGACACCGCCGCCGCCGCTGAGTGCTATGGACTCAGTGCACAGCCAACCAAACCCCTACCAAGCCCACCAGCATCTGGAACAGCAGGACTACAGACACCCTTCAGACTATTACCACCACCAGGCAGTGGCAGCCTACCAAAGTAGCCAACAACAATACTCAGCAGAGAATGGTGGTTCTCAGTCACGCCAGCTGAATCTATCAACATCAGCTGAGTCTGAAGCAACTTCATCAAATTCAGCATCCACCGTCAGTCATGTCAAATGTGAGCCTGACTCTTCAACGTCGACCAGAGCGGAGGAAGCTCAGCCAGCAACAACTGCAGCTGACATCTACCCTTCAAGGCCTACAGCTGGTTATGGCTACCCTGGCTATGCAGTTCCAACAGAGAATAATAATGCCGAGCTCAAGACTGAGTGTTACCCTCATCATGCATATGAGCATCATCAGAGGCTAGCCTCGCAACATAATGGATGGCACTCACAAGACGCAGCCGCATACCATGGCTATGGTATTGGAACCTTCAGCAATGGAAATACCGAGCTGACCACTTCTTCTACCTCTGATATTTCTACTGTACAGCCTCCCCGCTCCTCTTCACCACTAAGATACGCGCCGTCCACTTCAGACACCCTACCAACACCCCACCTCAGTTACCACCAAAGTCACCCAGCAGCCACCGGTTACCACCCTCACCACCTGGACTTTGACTCAAGCCAACGTTACCCTCAGCCGCCCCATGCCCACCAGCAGCTGCAGCAGCATCACCATCATCACCTCAGCCTCAATGTCAATGTGATGAGCGGGTCAACCACTGGGCTGTCCTCTGCAGCGCTGTCCACATCTAATGTGTCGTTTTCATCTTCTGCAGAGGTCCATACTTCAGCCACTGATTTGGCAGATCCACCTCCTATGGTGCCACTGAAGAAGCGAGGGCGCCGGAGATGGAGCAGGAAGAAGATCACCATCCATAACTGTAGCTATGAAGGGTGTGAGAAGACATACACAAAGTCCAGCCACCTGAAGGCCCACTTGCGGACGCACACCGGTGAGAAGCCCTACTTCTGCAGTTGGAAGGGTTGCGGCTGGAAGTTTGCCAGGTCTGATGAGTTGACGCGCCACTTTAGGAAGCACACTGGTGACCGGCCGTTCCAGTGCCGGTTATGTGAGCGTGCCTTCTCCAGGTCGGACCACCTGGCCCTGCACATGAAAAGACACATCAGCATTTAGTCAGAGAGAGAAGAATAGAAAATGATGTCTGCAAAGATGATGATAAAGGAAAAGAATGAAAAGAAATATATACAAGAGACAACGCCCGAAATATGTTTTGCAAAAGAGAGACAAACAATCGAGAGTAGCATTCATGGCAGCAGCCAGAGGGGGGAAGAGAAAATGTCACCGCGGCGGTGGTTACAGGTCGACGATCTCGATGTATGCAGCAGTAGCAGTAGCCACGGTCGGCTGAGTTTTTTAATGTTCCATTTTTTCCTTGCGATTAGGCGCACACACACAATTTGACTTTGTTTCCTCCTCCTCCACTTCCTCTTTTGCACGAAGGCCAATGAATCATTAATTGAACGACAATGCAACGGTGGCATTTCAAAATGTGATGCGCTAAAATCGTCGGCGAACGTTGATAAAAGTCGTCCAGATGTGGAAATCGGTTTTAAAGCGAGGCCTTGTGGGGCAGGGATGCCATTTTGTTGCAATTTGGACGTATTGATGCTTGGTGAATGTGGCATAATATGCGATTTCGTGTTAAAGTGGCATCCCTGCTGGTCTCTTCTTCCTTACTACCATCGTATACACTACTACTTGGCATATGGCGTACTCCACCCAATTTCTGATTACTGCACAAACGGAAAAAAGAACGGTCCATGTTGGGAAAAAAGAGAAAATACTTTTGTGTGTAGATTTGACTGTGTTATTTCGAATACGACGACATACAAACATGAAAAATAGGGAGAAATTACATGGAAAAATATCCAGGTTGCCTCGTGCGTTATGCATTTTATATCTGTTCTTAAACGAGATCATGGCATTTTTGCACTTTCATTCTTTCTAAAAAGATCTCCTTGATGTTGGAAAAATTGGATGCAAAGAGCGCCGCGCTTGATTGACGCGGCGCCCATTTGACCTTTTTTCACTTTGAGCTCTCCACCAGGAAACCATTCTTTTTTGTGAGAACCAATTCACACGAAGAGCAAACGCGTGTATATTATATTCCCACTCTCCGACATTAGATCCTCTCGTCGACTTGTGAGCAAACATTCCGGAAATAAGAGACCAACTTTTCGTTGACGAAACACGAGCTGGCAAAGACAACAACAGCGAACTACATTAAGACACCCACTCAGAAGAGTAGCGTCTAATTCGTTCGATATACAGACAAAAGCTCTTTGTCTTAAACGTGCATTGAACTTGAAGCTAGCTGTAAAAGTTACATAACCTTATCCTGACCTAAATATAAACAAACGCAGTTCAATGATCTCTGATCCCGGTTTACTACCTTGTTATGGTCAAGCAATTAACAATGAATCTGGCAAAATAGCGTCGTTTTTACGGCTTCATTGTTAACTCCAGACAGCCAAGCACGCTTCTTCCATAATGATGGTGACATTTAATTCATTCATTCCTTTGACTGACTGACTGCATGGCCAATTTAACAATCCAAAATTCAACCCCTTCTTCGTTTCCTGTTGCTGTTTTCATTCATTTTTTAAAACCCCTTTCTTTCCATTGTGCATCAGGATTGTTAGAAATGCCGGAACTACACTTTCAGCACGTTTGTAAACACACAAAAAGGGTTTAAATGGAATTTCTCACAATAAAATGGTTTTTAAAACAAAAAGGGTTTTAAATCGGAAAGACGTTAACTGTAAAAGGAGAAAATCGGAAGTAGAAATTGTTGTACAAAATGAAGCCATTTTCTTTTGCAAAGACTTCCTTTACGTATTAATTTCTCTGCTGTGATCCATCTGTCTTTTGTACCACGACCAGGTGCATGGGGGTGAAAACCACTGTTTATAAAACGCCAAATAGTTCATTCAAGTGTATCAAAAAGTGTGCAGCTTGATAAATCACAACACAAAAGAGGTTGAGACATAATTACGGGGTCTTTTAAATGCCTTGGCGCGTGGACGGAAGAAGAGCTTCATGATAAAGAGATGACGAATCTATCTTTCAGCGGTAAACAATAATATTGCCCTCAATACTGTAGTCACGGATGGCTGAGTTGTTTAAGACTTTTGATGCAATAATGATGGCGTTTATGCGCTCTGCGTTGGTGTTTAGAATGCCTCAATTACCATTAAAATCTCCCTTCTACTCCCGCAATGCTGAAAGGATGCTTAAAATGGTGAAATGTTGGGCTGATTTAGGGTTGCCAGAACTAACTTTATGCACTAATAAGTGATGTATGCTGTGCAAAATTGCAATGTATACGTATAAAAAGTGTTAACCCTGGTCAATTCCTCTGTCTGGCGGACTTTTTTTAAAGCCCCAATTCCCCCCGAGGGCTGAAATTCCAAGCTGAAGGTTCTTCTTCTTCCTCCTCTAACGATGGCGAACGAATTAAAGTTATAGAGCGCGCGTGCAGCATGCGAAAGTATAAAAATGGGGGCTTAAAAATGGCACACAGACCAAATTGCAGAGTAGAATAGACCCGTACATCACTCCTCCAATCCGGCGTCTCCATTTTTGCAAAGAATGTGAAGATTCTTCTTCTCTAAAGGAAGCCGAAGGTGATCTGATTTGGAAATTCGCTTTTTCTTCTCGGTAATCGATCATATTTGAAGAGAGAGGGAAAGGAAATTTTCCAATCCGTCAGGGAAATGAGCTGATTCACATCTTCTTCTCCGTTTCCCATGAATGAAAAGACTTCATTACCCATGCATGCCCGATGGTGTATTATACGCACAGTTAACCATACTTCTTGACTTCAAAACTCCTCGTTGGGAGTAGAGTAGATTAGGCATTCAAAGTTTATGTGCCTGTTTACACATTTATGTATATTATATGCGGAATAATATGCAAAGGGGGCAATTTTTGGCATGTTTATCTAATGAGATGGGCAATTGTGTGCTTCGGCATTTTCTATCGGTTATGAGATGCCAGCTAAGCTATATTCTGAACATTACTGATAACTGAGGTAATGTGAGGGCAATATCAATATCATGCTATCCATTTTTGTGCCCTACTTATTCTCGCATGCTCACATGAGAAGAGGCAAAAAAGAACTTTTGACATCTGTATTGCACACAAGGTGGAAATTATAACAAACAATATTCACGCATCATGTGTCACCCTGTAGTGGCGGTGGACAGACATATGCACGTGCACACTGACAGCGAAGACAGGCTGGCAGGTAGGAATTAACGTGTTGTTGTTGTGCTGGCAAAAAATGCGGCTTGTCATAATCATAATCGCCGTTTGCATGTTCGCTGCTTTGGACAATGTGTCCAGATTTTTTTATAGTTTTTTTTCTCGTGAAATTAGGGAGAGCTTAGAGACAGCCATGCTCACGAATCACGAGAAAGAGTTTTTTTCTGGAAATTAAATTTCAGTGTGTCTTTAAACAACAAATCATCGCACATATAAGCAGAGTGTCTCATGTGCTCGTATTACAAAACAATGCTAATCTTGAGTAAGGTTAACAGTACGCAGTACCATTTTGAGCCATACATGTAGAGCCATACATGTAGAGTTCCTTGCGAATTGTTCTTTTATCAGACAGTATTAAAGGTAAATTTGACCTCTTTAAGTACATTAATATCCCAATATTAACATTAATATTCCCTCCAGATGTTTTTCCCTCTGTTGTCCATCTTGAGCCTCCGTCAATGTGATGAGTGATCACTCCTCTTCACGCAATAAAACTCCTTTTTTTCTAATTGGACCGACTCCCCACCTCAAAAGCTTGTCGTAATAATTCGCTTTGCGTGCTCAAGCATCATACAAGATTGAAAGGCATGATTAGAAGACGACTTTGCTACTTCTACCCACGGGAAAATACAACGTTATTACATTAATCATTATGGACTAATAATACTCTTGATTACACAACAGGCTTGAAGTTTACTTAATATCGGATATGGAGCCTTCAATTAATGCTCGCTCTTCTCAATATTTTGATTAATTTGAAGCGGCTCTGTCTACATAATGACCCAATATAGGCTCTAACAAAATGTATATATTAATAGCAAATAAAGCCTTCGTTTGCTCAGCAAATGAAGTGAATCCTTCTGATTATATTATCCTGATTAAAAGTCGTGCTTAATCATGCTTCCTATTCTATATCCGTTTTTAAGGTGTGGCATTCGCAGTTATGACAAGCAAGGCCGCATTTATTCGTACTTAACGGTGACATTCTGTTGGTTCTTGGGGAGGGGACCTCTTCATTTAAAAGACCAATTCTTTTCAATTAAGAGCCTTTGTTGTGGTGATTATAATTGTTATTATTCACTTTTGTCCCATTCAGAGTTATTTGTTTAGACTTCAGATTCCAAATGAGTTTACACTATAAACGAAATTTAAATGTAGATTATAATCATTTACACCTTTTTAAATAATGGTAGTCAAAATGGCACATACGAATGCTATATGTATTAATATTTAACTTACGCTCACTCGATGTAAAGAGCAATTCCGCGATATAATTCTCTTAACAATGGAGGTCATTACGCGACCGACGGTACGTGATGTAGCTTGTACAAATAAACACGGGGCTACAAAACGAGTGAATAACATCAATGGCGGTGCAACTGACACGTTGACTAATTACATTAATTGACCTTTTTTCTGCTGCAGCTGAATATAATATGCGAGCACGTCATGTTGACATAAGACGTGTCGCTGCCGTGTGAAAACACTCTTTTGATTCGGCTCTAAAGGGGGCATTTAGACCATTTATTCGACTTCCCATGCGCGTTATGTTACACCGACTTTTTGCACAAAACAGTTATTGTGCGAGCAAATTGTAGAGTCTGAATATGGGGTGCTATTATGTGTTTAATTTGCAAAAACTGCTGCTAATCAATTTAGCTCTTTGAAAGAGCTTATTTATGTGTAGTTTTTGCGTCTAGCTCTTGTGAGCTCTGTGCCAAAGTGCTCGATATTGTAGTTTGGTTTTTGTGCCCGTCAGATAATGAGATTGAATATCACTTGTTTTGACACGAGCTCCCTTTTCGTCTTGGCTTCGCTTCTAATGGATTCTCTTTTTTCTCTCTTGCTACCACCCGCTAGCTCACCACTCTTTAAAACATGATTACCACGATGAAATAAAAGCATATCGTTATCAGATGATGAAAAGTTGGAAAACTGGTCATTGAAGAAAGAGAAAACGGAGATTCATTCATTAATGGAAAAGAAAGGATTGGATAAAAACATTTTTCAATTATTACTCCTTCGTTTTTGACCCCATGAGTCTTCCTGAGCCAGCTGTGTGATCTCCCATGGTGTGAGCCAATGGCTCCATATAAATTCTTTTAAGCCTATATTCTGCATAGAGCACACGTCTTCAGTGCACATGTCAATGGATAAGTCATGTCCTGTCGTGTTCAGTCGCAGCTGGAAAATAAAGAACGCGCGTGAAACCCATTTGCCAGAAGAAGAAGAAAGAAAGGAAAACATACAGTGACGATTTATGGAAATGGTTTGATGGTTTTTACTCCAAGAGGAGTCCAGCAGTGATACAGAGCGTTGGTTTTGAAACAATAAAGGGTCGTAAATGACATGAATATTGATTTTTATTCCTCCCCGGCGCATTCCAAGAATTCCTCTCACTGCGCGTTATGTGGCATAAAAATGGCGCGAAATTTGAATAATTCCATATTCAAGAGGTGTCTGATGAACTCTGTCCAATTGGATGTGACATTCCGCGCAACCCCTGGAGCGTGTCGCGGGGCACACGATCTTGAACTAGGGACGCCGCCTTATTGTATATTTAGGCATTTTAAAATACTTAAGAGGACTCGTTTCACCCTAGAATTCCTCGCTAAATGTCATCCCTATCGTGACCTCTCGCCACAATAGCTTCTTTTATATCCAGATCCCTCCCGCAGAGATCATCCTCGCGAGCACAAAAGCTGGAATGCGAATTTAATTCTCTCCGCAACGTGTTGACTTTTTGACTGATTTGACCACGGACAATAGAGCTCAGCTAATCAAGAATTTGTGAGAACGCGAACAGGTGTAATCTCATTAGAAGAAGTTTCTCATGGACCAAAGGGTTTGGAAACAACTTCTTCTTCTATCGATTAGTGCTAGATTATATTGCTGTTTTTCTCCTTCTTCCGAATAGTTCACGGTAATTTCCATCAGCAACGCTATCTCCGCTGCATTGGGCTTAAGAAAGTCATTATCGAACAATGAAGGCAGTTAAGGAGATAGTTTCTTGACCAAGTGAGAGATAATAAACATTGCTGAGCAGTGTTTGTTATCATCGTGGGAAATGAGCTGAAATGAGTGTGCAGCGTTCAAAATGACACAACAGGATTTTTAACCAAGGTGATGCTGGGCATATTTAAATCAAGATATGGAAAATGGAAGAGCCACTTTGGGATGTTTTTGCCATGCTGCTGCTGCTGCTTCCTACTTTTTCTTCCTACGTCCCACGCCCCGAAAAAGGGTTGACCAGGGATGCCATTATGCATTAATCAATCACTATTCTCCCCTCCAAATGTCAACCCTAAAACAATAAAGAGCTTTCATAATGTCCAGATCAGCTAAACCTGATTAATTTATCATTTCACTATGAGCTTCCCAAATGGCAACCCTAAAACAAATTCCGAATGGAATGCCATTCCCAATGTTGGAGTAAAACGTTTTACATTTCATTCAGTAGCTCTTTGAATATGAACCGAGTCATTAAAACCAAGAAGGAATATTAAACCCCTTCTGGAATTTTGCAATCATCATATGCATATAAGAGGTTATTTTAGGGCGTTGTAAACATGCTAATGGCAATAATGTTATAGTTCCGTGTGTGCTAATTGACCAATATCCCAACGGGAGGCCGGGCCAAAGATCGGATGCAAAGATAAACACTTTCATTTCTCTAAGCATAGAACGCCCTTAAAATACGATTCCAAGTTGCAACACGTAATAAAACATCAGCTGCACTTCCTATCAATTTTTTAGCTTTAAAAAAATAGGAGCAACCTGTGATTATCCTAATTTCGGATAGAGCGCATTTCGTGATCAATTTCCAGTTTCCTTTTTTCAGATATGGTTTTAGAGGGGTGAGAAGTCAAGCATAGAAGGGAGGCAGTGGCGTACAATGCAGTTGGATAATATGCCATTGTGCAGGTGTGACCGGGGGTGCACCTTCCATTGGCATATTATTATAGATGTATTAATACAATATAGTTCTATGGCTCGACTGTTGCTGGATTAAAAATTACGCCCACATACACGAACCTCGGGATGCGTTATAAATTCGTTTTTACTACAACAGCGTTGGACAAAGTGAACCGATCCAATCAATTAAAACTGAATTAAGAGACGTTTTTGTGGATCAAACCAGGAGAAAAACACTCTATTTAGAGAGTATTTCAATTAGCCCAGACCGCAGAATATAATGTTGCTTAGAGTGTGATACAAATCCAGCAAAAAAGGCCCCTTTTAAAAACCAATGAAGCAGAAGATTCGTTTTGAACGAATCACAACTACGGACGACAAACACACAAAGTCTGCGGTTCAGTTCGCAAAAAAGCTGCACAAGTTTTGGCACCGTATTTGTACGTCGAACGGAAGTCCGCTGATGATGATGATGCTCCTAGGTCCAAAAATCACGCAGCGAACACATCAAGTAAGTTTAGGGTGGAGCCGCCGCTGTTGTCCATTGTTGTCCGTCCATCCGTCGTCATGCCTTGCTGAGCTTCAACTTGGTTGTCCGTCAGATTCGCGATGATCGTAGACGAGTCATTAGACGTCATCTATGCCTACTTGGGGATGATGGTGTACACAGAGCTAGAGGAGAGGGTGGTCGGGCCACCGTGAAATCACTCTCAGGAGGCCTCTATGTCTGTTACAAAGGCCTCTATCTCTCGTTAGGAGGGTTATAGCCTCCTAGTTCTAGACAAAATCAATTAAATGTTTTACAACTCTAATGTATGCGTGTTTAAACGCTGCATGTGTACGAAGCTATAAATACACCAATCCAATGTTCAATGTCCATAAAAATCCGTCTCGTTTTAATGATTGTCTTTCTAATAAACACCGACGTCGTCTTTGTTGCCCTCTTTATTCCGCTCGCATACAAATAGCCTGATTTTATCCACTGACATGAAAACGTCCGGCTATATTTGGAGCCGGCCTCATCATAATATTGCTTTGTTGGTGGTACGAGAGCCACTTAAAGCCTTTTTATGATGATCATCGCTCGATATATCGGTGATCCAACACTTTGAGCTTTTGCCGAACCAGTTTAAATAATGTGGGAGAAAAGGCGCCATAATAATATTAATAGCAATATTGTATTCAACAAGACGTATGACCTTTTAGGAAGGGAGATGGGAGTGAAGGGACGATCAATTTATCGGTTTTTATTTGCTGCTTACAATGCTTCAGTGGACAGGGCAGGGTTGCCACTTATTGTAACAATACTCGCCTGTATCCTTTGGATAATATCCAGTTTGTTCACTGTTTTATTGTATTAATATCATCCCTGAAGGTTATATCAGTGGCAACGACAGGTTTAAAGGGAAACGAGCATCATAATAAACCTTTCTTGTGGCATCATGCTGACTTCCCCCAAAGATGATTCTATAATGAGCTGATTTTACTTACAACCAACATCGATACCGTTGAAGGAGAAGCTTCTTCGATTTTTCCCGCCAGTGTAAAACAAATCATGGTGGCGGCATTTTGACTTATGATCTGGGATGAAATCGGCAAAAAAGAGGTTTAAATGAGAAGTATGTTGAATTAAATGTTTATGGGGAAGGCACGCTTGCTAAGATTCGTATCTTTAAATAGCCCTGCTTTGTATGCAACAATGTTGCTCCATATTTTACTACCCTCGGAAATTCCAGGCCTTCTTTTTCGCAAAATTAAACCAGAAAATGACCTCATCCTGGTTTAATTTAGATTTCTGGTGGTTGTTCATGACCTATGACCATCATCATTAAAAAGATCTGCTGCTGCTGTTTTACAGACTAGACGTGTGCTCAGCTCGTTTTCGGCTTCTAATAATGACTCAACTCGATTTCCTAACCAATATATGATGTTTGGGTTTCTCTTGGAGATTATAAATTGGGAAGCAAGCTGAGATGAGATGGAGGAGAAAACTCTAATTGGCAGTTTTCTCTATTCTCCTTCTGCTGCTGAATTGTTTTAAATACACTTGTGGTAGAGTTCTAAGGTCAAACTCGGTTTTGTTTTCGTATACAATATGTAAAAATGCTTCCATATTGACCAGAAACTAGAAAATGCTCTATAAAGACCGTAAATCAAAATTCGACCCGCCTATTCAACCGTATTAACAATATACACCCCGAACTAATTAACAAAATATTTCACTTAAGTACCCCATGTAGCAAATGCGAGTATATTATTAAACTTTGAAGGATTGAGCAATATTTCAAGTTGACGCATAATCCTGACGCTTCTCGTTATAGATGCTTATCTTTAATTTCTGATAATGACTGGCTCGCTTCTTGACGCTTCTTCAAATCTGCCGCGTCACCCGTGTGACAGTCATCGTTGGACACCCTCTTGAGATGAAGACAAAACCCAAAAATAATCAACTCAATTTCCTCCAAATCTCCGAGCATACACAGGTGTGTGTAACAAAAGCTTAAGAGAAGGAGGAGAAAGGAGGTAATTTTAGGGTCTATTAAAGTCGCACCTTAAACATACAGCTCTCGCTCGCGTGCGCTCTTTGTCGTAACAAATACCCCGGCTATTAACAATTATTTATTTCCTTCTGAGGATGATGTTTAAGCATTTTCCGTAGCCGATGATGATAACAACCCTGCAATTAGTTCTAACTCTTTCTCTCTTCTCCCGTTTCCTGCTCGAGCAGCCAAACCATGGAATTAATCTCTTAAAGAAGCAGCTTGTATTACATGACGTTTCTCCATTTGGTACATTACTCGCTTTCCTTTCCTTCTCTCCCCTTGGAGTGCATATATAGACGCATAACAATGGCTGTGGCACGCTTCCTTCCTTCATGAGCATGACAGGGTGTTTATTCAAGCCTAACATATCTGGCTATGTAAAATGAATACTAAAACAGAGCCACCCTGTAATTGCTCACCCCTCTATCTGTTTATATCCAGCACGAGCATACACGTCGTTTTGCCTTGTTGCTTTTATGATATGTGGCAGTCAGCCAGCCAGCCAGCGCATATATGTACACTACAATATGGTTGCTGCCCCGCCTCCTCCTCCTCCTCCATTTCAAGATGGGTTTAAAGACCAAATTATAGAGAGAGGGGGAAATGCTGCCGTAGAGAGTATATAAGGTCGTGACTCTGCCTTTTTCCGGAGAAAACACGGCACATGGCAAAAGCTCATTTGCATAAAAACGCCATGATAAATGTCAGAGAGTTTTTAGCGAATTTTCATCGGTCAGACTCAGTCTTCCCGTTATGGAAGCAGGCAGTATATAATCTTTTTAAATGCGCGCGCGTGCCTAATGTTCGACAGAATGCTGACAGAGCCAAGTTTCTGAATGCGCATTTTAACATGGGTAGGAAGATATTTTTGAGGTAATAATGGTATAGTAACCTTTGTCAGAATGGACTCTCGTTGTCTTTGAGAGTTAAGTGGTTCTTTACCATTCTTTGTCTCAGCTTGGGTCAGATAAAAATGAGCTTCTTCTAAAGTCCTCTTTTCCTGAAAGTGAAAGAAAGGATAACAATAGATGAGTTTTACCATGTTTGGTAGATATGGGGACAAATTGGGAAAGTGACATCATAGGACAGCTTCCAAAAAGGATTTAAAGTGAACAGATTAGATTTGAGCATTGGAACTCTAGAACATTTTCGAATGTAAATAAGTTGTCAAAACAAATTCCTCCCTTGCACATGAATATTTTAGCCAGTAAATCTTTCAAATCAAGTAGCTGCTGCTTTAGCCTTGGCGGCTTCTTGAGCTCTCTTTTGTATGCTAGTGTCAAAGATGGGTATCTCTCTATTTCCAAAGGAGCCTCTTAAGCAGCTACGAAAATCTCCATTTCGCGCCACGGGGATCCTCGACTACCTTCAAATGCCACACGCAACGAAGAGGAAGCCAATTAAGCACCCGTTTATACGGAGGAGCTCCAAGGAATCTATTTCTCCCCTGTCCATATAATATGGACCAGGTTAAGAGGATTTAAAATGATATCATCTTGGAGCGATCACTATTTTGAGGTCAAATCTCTAAAGTCTAATCCTCGACTCTGGAGGTCTTCCAAGCCATGCTTATGAATCTCCTACAAACCCTGCCTTTATCGGTGCTTTACCGATTGGTTCGGACAAGGAAGATAACACTTGTTGCTGTTTGTTGCCGTGAAGAAGAGAAAAGGGTTTTAAACGTCACCTCAAACGATAACAGACTTGTCTCACTATTGATGACTTTGCAGCGGGGGAAAAGTCTTAACTTTCTGATTTACGGCCTCTGCAAGACCACTAACCCATATTATACACAAGGAGACACTCAATGCAGTTTCTCTTTTGTGTCTGTACGCACGTTACGTTGTCATTAAAATTCTGAAAAGAAGCAGACTGCCAATGGGGTATTTTCTCACTCTGCGGGAGGCAGAAGTACTCAATACATTATTATATACAAATATGAGCGCACGGAGTTATTGCAGCCAAATGGTTATATTTCATCTACAGATTGAACCTCATTTCAAAGCCGTCCATGGTCGCCTCCTGCTCCTTCAGCCAGGGATCCCACTCAGCATTGAGCTCATCATCAAAATGCGACTGCCAGTCACCCACGATTCCCTTCCGGATGAAGCGCTGCTCACCCACAAACCCGAACTCGCTCTGACTCTTGTTGACCAGCGGGTTGAGCTTGAACGCGTCCACCGTCACCTTGGACTCGAGCAGCGACATCTTTGCCTCAGTGAGCGGTGGAACGCCCAAGAATGCCGCCAGTCGCCGCACAACGCCCCTTAGGTCCGCCTTCAGCTCCTCGTACGTGACAAAGAACATGTTCTCATGGTCGCGCACGTCCCAGGCCTCCTTGATCATGGGCAGCACAGGTGTAGACATCGTAAGCCCATCTTTGAACAGTCTGGCGTATGATTTGAAGTCCATGTTAAGGCCCTTGAGCTTGAGATGGTAGTAGTACGACACGGCCATGTCCTTCAGATTCCGCGAGACAAAGACCACCTTGGCTGTTTGCAGTAAGTTTTCCGGTGCAAGAGAGAGTGGCAGATGTGTCTTGATCCGTCTTGGCCGCTCCACATCCAAGCAATACTGCAACGAATGCGTCTGGAACGTCTTGAGGTTGGCCATCGTCTTCTCAGCCTTCATTCCAGGGTACGGCAAATCCACCCTTTTCATAATGCAGCCCAGCTCCACGAACGGGATTCTGTAAAACTGCTCGGTTGTCGCCTCAGCCACGTCGTTGAGGATGAGCCAGACGATCTCCTGAATCCACGTGGTGCCGCTCTTGGGCGGGGTCATGATCCAGATGTCGCCGGGGTCGACGTTCATCCCGTGGCGGATGGTGTCCAGATCGAGGCTGGCGGGGACGATGGTGTTGGACGGCCCGGCGCGGCTGAGTTGGATGGGCACGCCACTGCGGTTGACCCGGTCCTGCTCCTCTGGCGTCAAGGGCTTGCGCGGCACTTTGTTTGTAGTCATTTTGCGCATTAAAGATGTTGCGTTGTTGCGAGGTGGATACAAGTGACTGAATGCGTAGAGTGGATTTGAGTACGTTAGCCCTTTTTAAAGATAAAACGTTTCAAACAATATCAACAAAAACAGGTTTTAACTCATACGGCAGTGTAAAGAGTGGCGTAAATAAAAGATGTAATGAGCGCACGCGAATGCTACAGCTGCACAGAGTCAAAGATTAGACACTTGTACGTTCTAGTACGTAGTTTGTAGAAATTTAGTACGTTGTATTCTCAGTCGGTTCATTAATACTTTAAGACTCGTAACGATGCCTCGTAATCTCTCAATAGGAGTCCTGCATGAATTAGCCGTCTCAAAAGCAGTGCAACGGCGGGAGAATTGCACAGAATATGCAAAAATCTTCCCGTTTTATTCCTTAATCCGCTTCTTCTTCTTCCCAATGCGAATCTATTTTACAACCACGTTTTGTTAATTCCTCCTTTCTTTTCTGGGAAGAAGAAGAAGAAGCCTCAGCTCGTGCCATACCATGTTCCCCCA
This sequence comes from Tisbe holothuriae, assembly GCA_900659605.1. Classification (NCBI taxonomy): domain Eukaryota; kingdom Metazoa; phylum Arthropoda; class Copepoda; order Harpacticoida; family Tisbidae; genus Tisbe; species Tisbe holothuriae. The sequence continues at coordinate 3,100 of LR139495.1, read as the reverse complement.
TCTTTTACTTTCATGGCTAGTGCACGAAGAAGAAGAAGAAACTCAGTTTTTACGACTTCGGTCGAAATTGGCCCGTTTTTGGCGCGTGCCTTGTTAAACCCCATTTATGTATAAAATGGCAAAAGTATGGCTAGGAGTGAGCACATAAACTATATAGTGCGAGACATATGTGCTGCTCCGTCCGTCTATATGGCGTTTTAAATGCATGGTTCGCTTTTATGTGTAATTGCCGGGACTGGAGCTGTGTATAACCTTTGATTAGGGTTAAAGCCAGTGCTCATATTTTACGAGAGAGCCGAAAATAATTTCCAAAGATGGTAAATGTGGAAGAAGCTCGTTTACGAATGTGAAATGGTATTTTTAATGCATTATTTCAGCTCTGATTTGGAAGCACGTGCGTCGTCGTCTCAAAGATCATTTTCCCTGATTGCCTTTTTGAATGGGCCAGAAAGAGTTTAAATGCCCCGTAGCCAGGAAATTTCATCCAACCTCCTTGTTCTTCTTAAACTTTCCATCTAATTAACACTACAATTTGTTCCTCCTCCACTCATTTGATTGCTTTGGTTGATAAGGCCGCTGCCAATCGCCAACTGCTCTCCAGTATCAAAACATTTCGGAGACCTCGAATGTCATTCATTATGAGATGAAAAATAACAAGTGTGGGCTGCTCAATAATGGAATTCTCGGCACGGAAAATAGAAAAGACAAAACAGTGGATGTGTCAGTCATCCGAGTAAGGGTTGACTTGTTTTTTTTTGGGTTGACATTTATTAAGTCGACTAATTTGCTATATTGGCATGTCAGTAAATCTTCTTAAGGTTGTCTTTATAGATATTTTTTGTAATGAAGGCCACTAAATTAACAATGGCAACCCTGACAATGAGATGATAAATATAAACTTCATGAAGTGCCAGAAAATACATCATCGAGAAAACTCTTTCGTCACTTTAAAAGTAATTCACGCCCACATCTGAAAAAGAAACGAAGAACCGATAATAATATCATAAAGCCTTTTTTGTTACGGCCAATAATACCATTTTATCCCATCATGCATTAAGACAAAGGTGTTGAGAGCTGAATTTATCGTGGCAGTTTCAACTTTAAGAATCATTCCCCCGATTGAAATGGGATCTACGGCCACATTATCGGCAGCAATGACGATTCCCTTTTTCGCGATTTAATGGCTTCCAGGTAATTAAAAAGCCTCTCACTCTCAAGCACAGGGCTCCCATTTGTTGGTATGATATACACTTTAAACATGAGTCTCCTGCTGTGACTCGGCCTCAAAATTCACTTGCTAAAGCATACTTCATTGCATTCCAATCCACACTCATAGATATATTAGATAGTAGAGAGTCTTATTTTGATTTTCAGGCACTCACGCTGAGAAAACAATTAACTGCGGCTCACTTCGATGCAATATTCAGACGATCATGACTGGGAAGGAAGACTCTATTTTCATTCCAATGTTGAAATGTTATGGCCGTCTTATTGTCAGGGATGACAGAATGTTTCTTTTGTATACTGTAGCCCCTGTGTAAGCATTGAATAAACTTTAGTTTCAGAGCCAAAGTGGCATCCCTAGTTTGATCTCCATCGTCTTATTAACTTATATCCCCCTGACTCGTGCACCTCAGCTCAGAGACCGGACTTGATCAAGATCTTGCTACCACTCGGTATGTGGCGCTATAAATCGGAATATTGAAAAAGAAGGGGTTTAAAGATCTTCACCATGTTTTACGGGGTTGGAAAAGGAGAGATCGGAGCTCTGATTATGTCGCTTTCGAGGGTTGAAACTGGTCATAATACTTGTAATAATCCGCTCCATGGTGACGGCTTGGAATGCAATAGTTTTGATTTAGAAGGCGTTTTAAACGGTCTGTTAGGCATTCCGAACTGACCTAAGAGGTGTAACAGGTGCTTTTAATTTTTGTAATGTGAGAAAGGCACAGCAACTATGTCATCTTTAAGGCGTTATTTTTATCAGGATATGTTCTTTTTACGCCGCTTTAAAGACAAAATAATGGCATAAAGAGACACCGACTGAGCCATATAATTCCATTTACGACCTCATCACCTTTTATCACCAAACAAAAACACCATTTTCAAGCAGAAGAAGAAACTTTGACACATCCAATCAAGCGCTTGATGATGATGAGGAAGAAGAAAAAGCCAGCGTGTGATCCATAGATCCCATTTTGGAGACTCAATTTGTTGTGTAAGGTGGAAGCCATGCGATGATGTATTGTAGAGCAGTAAAAGGCGAGCGTATTTTCACACCCAAATGGCACACAAGATGGGTACTAAAGATAGCTTTTGTTGGACGCCTGCTTTGGAGGACTCTTTAAAGTAAAAGATTATTAATCATGATTCAATTTCTGGGGGAGAGAGATTTGTCGAGCGATGAGATCTCCCGAGATGGACAACAGACAACAACGGAGATTCATTAATAAAGAGTTCCTTCTTCTCTTGTTCGTGATGAGTATGAAAAGCAGGCTACTCGTTTTTAAATCTCCCCTCAAAGGATGTACTTCGATTAATCACATTTTTCGATTTATCCTCTTGGAAGCTGAGTACAATAGCCGTTCAATTACCGGTACAAAAGGCAAATTGCATCATGGGCATACACTGGGTAATGGTTTGAGCACGCGAGGGGGACAGAACAAGGGAAAGGTAATTAATTTCATCCATACTGAACGATAAATAGACAAATTTGGATTTCACTTTGCTCTAGTATTCTCTTCTTAACCCTACCTGAGTATAAAGAAGGCTCGAACCAAGGACTCAGTATGTCTAAAGCAATGTAACTTTAAGTAAACGCCCCAACCACAAACTCAATTCCTTGCTGACCATGTGCATGTGTTGAGAGCACTCTTTTCTCTTCTATCTGCTCTGCGGGAGCAAAGGAGAAAATCTTCTTTAATATAATGCAGAGATTTTCAGTTCAATAAGATGACAAATGATGGCTGGAAAAAGAAGACGATTGGAAAGAGCTTGTAAACGGTTAAGTTCTGATTCATTTTAATACCCCAGAATTAACGCAAACAAAGCCGGGGGTTCATTAAAAGGATCTTCTTTCATTCTTCAACGGTGGCAGAAA
>LR139494.1:0-35834 GCA_900659605.1 Tisbe holothuriae | reverse complement strand
CGGTTGCCAAAATGCGAAGTTTCTTTTTGCATTCAAATGTAAAGTCTATGGTAAAGTGTGCTCTTTTGACTTTTGCAGTATGTAAAAAGGGAAGTTAACTTTAGTTGAAATTTACTAACTAGTTAAAAAATGGAATATTTTACTAGTAATGTTGCTTGAGTATTAATGTACTCCCAATCAAAGGTATGCACAAAACATTTAATTAATAATTAAAAATACAACCTATACATACTATGGTTAAATACTATGGTTTCTTCTAATAGTACTTAATTAATAGAAATCAGAGCCCGACTTTTGTTCTCTTCTCTTTTTCATGCTAATCGTGTAAAATCGGGATTAACGAGTGCTTAGCATGGAAAAATTGGTCTCAGTATTTAACATTCTTGGTTTTCTGACATAACTGCGATGACGCAAATTGAGAGGCCATAAATTAAATCATGGGGGAGGAGAGTGAATAAATTTTATTGAAACTTCTTTCTCGCACGTAACACATTCAGAATCCACCTGCACCACATAGAAGCCATATATGTGGAGAAGATGTTCATTGATTAATCCACGTTATGCAAGGCCTGCTTCTTCTGATCGCATTATCTAGGGATAAAAGGCCAAGGCTGCCACCATTCGCTGCCAATCGAGCCATAAATCATCCTTTGAAAACATCCTTTTACTCCAACCTTTAGTCCTTATTAAATATAGTTTACATTTTCCCCATCCATAATGTCCGCCCCCGAAATCTTCCTGGACGAGAGCTACTCCCTGCACTACCCTCCGGGGACCAAGCACACGGACGGCGCCCCCGAGGACGTGCTTGAGCTGACCCACGCCCACTGGACCCAGTTCCCGCCCAACCACCCGTTCATCCAGCACCTCTTCGGCCTGCTCTTCCTCATCCTGTGGATCGTGAGCGTGTCCGGAAACGCGCTCGTCGTCTTCATCTTCCTCAAGACCAAGACGCTGCGTACGCCCTCAAACATGATGGTCGTGTCGCTCGCGCTATCCGACTTCCTCATGATCATGACCATGGCGCCGCCGCTATTCATCAACGTGTTCATGGGCAAATACTGGGCGTTCGGAGTGCTGGCTTGCGAGCTCTACGGCTTCCTGGGTGGAGTATTTGGTAAGGGATTGACTGCAAATAAATAAACGATTTAAAGCAGTATTATTTAACTTCCAGGAGTCACTAGCTTGTGGATGATCGTCATGATCGGCTACGACCGCTACAACGTGATCGTGAAGGGCTTCAGCGGCGTCAAGATCACGCCCTGCATCGCCTTCGGCATGATCATGTTCGCCTTCCTCTACTCGACGGCCGTCTGCCTGCCGCCCATGTTCCGCGTGTGGGGCGCCTACAAGCTGGAGGGCCTCCTGCTCACCTGCTCCTTCGACTACCTCACCGAGGACTGGAGCAACAAGAGCTTCACGCTCTTCTTCTTCATCGGCTGCTACGGATTCCCAGTCGCCTTTATCGTCTACTTCTACTCGCAGATCGTGGTGGCCGTCGTCAACCACGAGCGGGCGTTGAAGGCTCAGGCAAAGAAGATGAACGTGGAGAGCCTCAGGTCAAACGAGGTACGAAACATTTTAGTAGTGGCATCAATAGCCGCATCATAATTCAATAATTTATTATTTTAATGTAGGACAAGAATGCAGAGAGCGCCGAGGTTCGCATAGCCAAGGTCGCCATCACCAACATCTGCCTGTGGCTGCTCGCCTGGACACCGTACGCGACCATTGCAATGATCGGTCAGTTTGGCGGCGCCCACCTGCTTACCCCGGTCGTCACCCAGCTGCCCTCGTTCCTGGCCAAGACCGCATCATGCTTCAACCCAATCGTCTACGCAGTCAGTCATCCAAAGTAAGATCAAATGGTCCCAACTCCCAAGAAAGAGTCTTCGCATTTAAATATTCTCTTTTAGATATCGCGAGGCTCTCACCAAGGAATTGCCTTGCCTGGGAATCAAAGAAGCCTCCTCAGAGCCAAAGGATGATGGAAAATCGACGGTTGCAGAAACGGCCTAAATATTATGTCTACAAATACAAAGTGTTAATATTAAGAACTTAGCTTTAAGAATACTATTATAACCAATAAGCAAAATACAAGCCGCAAATAAAAGTGTAAAATCATTAATGATTGTGTTGTTCTGATCATATATTCTGGAAACGTTTCCATTCATACCAGGTGCAAGACTGGCCTTTCGAAATGAAGATGACGCACAAGCAACAACTTCACTCCAAGAGTATTTTTCACCCTGAATTCACAGAAGAGCAAAACACTACACATTACACACACTTGCACTATACACTTAATCTGGGTTGCACATTCTTTTTCACAAATTGGCTTCTATGGAATTCTTGACCTGTCAAAACTGATGCGTCTTTTACATACGGAAAACTATTGGTTCTTGCAGAAAGTGGGTTTTTGGTATGGTTAATCTTGGTTCAGGTACAAATATTTCTTCATAATTTAGAGTTCCCATTCGGCAACTGTACTATGGCGGTGTTTTCTCAGCATAATATGTGCCGGTTTACAAGTAAACCAGCTTATTCTTTTAAAGCAGGATAGATATGGAAAAAAATGGGCAGATTTTATATTCTAAATAACGTGGCCAGAAACCTCGTTTGGAACGTTCATGATCATTTCTTCTTTCAGACGGGTGCATAATATCCCGTTATGCCCATTAGTAGGTAGTAGTGTGCATTAGAATCCCTGCCCTGCGCGATGTGGGCACTTAAAACATTCTAGAGGTAGTAGAGCCTGTTGACGAGCTGGCTGCTCGGCAGCTGGTGCAGGTGCTCCCCCACGAGATCGACAAGCTTGCGAGCGTACTGACACGGAGCAGGGACGCGAACGGTGCCCGGCCAGTTGAAGTACATGTGCGTGAGCATGTAGGTGATCCGCTGGACGTGGTCCGGAGTAAAGGGGTACTTCCCTCCCGGCTGGGTCTGCTCGTTCTCGAGGACGACGACGAAGTGGGTGGGCGTCGCCGTGCCCTGAGTCACGCTCATGGGGACGAGGAAGAAGTCCTTGAAGGTGGACCGGGTGATGGTGTGGTCCACAACGATGCCGCAGGCTGGGTTCTCGTAGCCAGACTGAAAGAAGAAATTTCACACTGGAGCTAGAGCGTCAACATTATTAAACTCACCGGCTTCGCCGGCGCTCCCTTGATTCCGAAAATCCTCGTGTTGATCCTCCGCTGCACGACGACGTAGGTGAATCCCGGCATATGATCCTTGGGAATGGGGGGATCACTCGGCGGGAGGCCACCTTTAGTCATCGCCAGGAGAGATGCGTCAAAAGCGTCGAGGAACTGCTTGGCCTCCACATCCGCGATGTGCGCCATCTCGCTGTCGGAGCCGCCATCGCGATAGATGATGATGTTGCGGGGGAAAGTCCCGTTCACCTGGTAGAAGTTGATGAGCGCGTCCTGGAAGATGGGGCGGACAGCGTTTGCAACGCCACCACTGCCAAGAGCCTAAAATACAATTTTGATTCATTCTAGTGAACGAAAAGTGGTGTTGCAGCAAGTTACCTCCTTCTGCAGCGCCACCGCCGAGTGGAACTTGCTGAGCGCGGGGTTGAGGGTGGCCACGAGTCCGACGTAAGCACACCTCCTGGAGGCATCCTTGTACACGTCAATGCCGACGGTCATCAGCCCCTTGATCTTGGTAGCCGTTGAGCAGCCCCAGGCTTCGCCACCCAACTTGCAGTTGACTTGAATGCCCACCTAAAATAGAACAGAGTATACGAGTAGGAAGGGGGTCCTAGAATGGGTCCATCGACTAATATTACCTTCTGGGCGACAGCGGTAAGCCTCTTTTCATTGCTGATGGTCTTTGTGAGGATGACCTGACTTGGAATGGGGCGCTCGACGCAGCAGAGCTTCTTGATGGCGCCGTAACGGTCCGCGCGCTGTTGCGGAACAATGGTCATGACGAGGTCAGTGGTCTTGGTGATTGATGCCTTAAGGATCTTCAGGTAGCTGTCCGTGCGATCGTCTGGGAGTTCAAACTCGGCCGGTTTGTTCACCTTCATGCCGCTCTTGACGGCTGAGAGGAGTAACAATGGCATTAAGAATGAGAACTAGGGCATTTGATAGGTACATGATGCACTTACCGGCATTCTTGAGCTGCTCCAAGAATTTCCTGGCCAGCCCGGACTCCTTCTTGGGGAAGAGCACCAGCCACTCGTTGAGCGGCTTTGAGGTGAGCATCACTTTGTTGGTGGCGGCCCTGTTCCAGTCGCCTTTGGGGTTCACACGCTCAGCCTGGTTCTTGCCGAAGAGGAGCGTCTCGGAGTCCAGTTGACGCGCCGCCACAACGGCAGTGTTCGAGGCCATGGTGAGGCCCCAATTGGTCAGAACGGCCTTCGCTTCAGGAGTCTGAAAGAAAAAAGAAATGTAAATTACTTTATTAAGCAAGCTAGCATCGATAAAGAATGTCTTACGTTGTTAACGTTTTCGATGAACTTTAGCATGGACTGCATGCGCTTCTCTGGAGTCACCCTGGTGTGCTCTGCCACGTCCTTCATCAGTCCGAAGTTGCCCCGCTGGGCCTCGGTCAGTCCCGTCATGAAGCAAAGTTCTGGGATCAGCCAGATGGACCTGGGCTCCGTCTCGCAATCGGCACGTGCCTTCGGTCTAAAAATAGAGGCAAATTCGATGTTATATTCAATAAAATATCGCATCTTCCTACCTGTGCACGAGCAGCGGCTGGTTCTCGTCCTTGATCTGAATGTTGTATCGAGTCTTGTAGTACTCGATGAGGGTGATTTCTCCCCCTCCAGCCCGGTCCCGCTTGAACTTGGCCTTGGGGCTGTTCTGCCAGTCGATGTCGTCGATCTTGTACGAAATATTGTTGTACCGAGTCACCACAGACATGCCCAGGAGAGCCTTCTCGGCGTCGGCGTTCATGGTATTGCCGCCCTACGAAGAAGGGAAAAAAGCAAATAAAAATGTGCTCAAGAATAAGATTCTTTACAAGCTCACCTTTTTGGTCAGAGCGAGGAGAATGTCCTTCACGTTCTCGTTCCTGATGACCCTGTGCGTCACATCCAGCATGAGGTGCAGCCCACCCTGGTACTGGTCCACAGCGGTCACGTAGCCGGGCCAGACCTCGAGCTTGTGCCTCTGAAAGAAAGAAGATGAAATTAAATACTAATAGTCTCATAGTTATATTAATGCAGACCGTACCGGAATCTTGATTGGAGCGTTGGCATTGTAATGCTTGCGGTTGTAGAAGCTGTACTTCAACACGCGCATAATCTTGTTGAAAAGCAGGTTGAAGTGCTGGATCACGCTCAGATGGCCGAACTGGCGCATAGCCTTGAAGGCCACGGTCGCCTTGAGGTTATCGCCATTGCTGGTGGTAACAGTCGTGGAGTAGCTGGGTGGGTCCAGCAGCATGGGCAGGACCAGCTTGACGCCGTCAAAGTTCTGAAAGATGAGAATGGACATGAAGGAAAATCGATCACCAGGGAAGTAGAACTAGAACTTACGCGAACTTTCCCGATGGTAGTCTCTAGCTGCTTCACGAGCTTGAAACGCTCCTCGCGGGAGTCCACCGTCGGCTTGAAGGACACGGCGTATTCGTACACGCCGCGCTCATCCACCGCCTCCAGGCGAATGTAGTTGGTGGCCACGGGCATCTTGCGGCCGGACTTGCCGTAGTACTCCAGAGGAGCTGCCAGAGGTTCCGGCTCCGGAGGAGAGATCGAGTGCGGGCTAAGACGGCGAGGGCTGCCGTCGGATCCAGTGCCCGTGGGAGACGATGAAGGCGCTAAAAAAAGAGTTGGGGCAAGATAAGAAGATGGCATTTAAACAACTTGAACTGCGATCTTACGCTTTCCAGTAACGAACGAGCTATCGTGAACAGAAGACGCCGGGGCCGAGGGACGCGGGGAGCCGGATCCAGTTCGGGAGGGAGATGAGGGCGCTGAAAAAGAGCAAGGATTAATCTGATGGCAATAAATAATTCGACATTTATCAATCTTACGCTTTCCAGTGACGAATGAACTATCCTGGACCGAGGACGCCGGTGGCGAGCGGTACGGAGAGCCGGCTCCAGCGGGAGCCACTCCCGGGGCAGTCTTGGGGATGGCAGTCTGCAGCATGCCACGGCCACGGGACAAACCCGACTGCGGGGGAGCCACCGGACGAATGCGGGGAGAACCAGGAATATTCGGCGACACCTGGGTAGGCGAAGTCCTCTGGGCGACCGGAGAGCGCGGTGCGGCCACGGCGATTTCTCCCAGCTTTGCAGCGAGTTCCTGGGCGGACACAGAGCCAGGGCGTCCTCCAGAGTGCGGCGAAACTGGTCCCACTGGTGTTCCCCTCCCCTGGGGTCCGGGTGCCCTCACAGGGCTTCCCTGCGGGCTAGCGGGCTTGGCTGGGCTTCCATGCGGCGGTGTTGCGCGTGCGACTGCCTGACCCTCCAGGACCTGACGGCGAAGAGAGTCCCTAAAAATAACATTAATTAAAACAATGAACCGAGGGAAAGACGGTATTGATGAAACTTACCTCTGCGGCGAGGCCTTCTTGGGCGATGCCAGTAGAGTCGGACTTGCTTGTGGGACTGGGGCCTTCTTGGGCGATGCCAATGGAACCGGACTTCCCTGCGGCGGGGCCTTCTGCGGGCTCTTCTTGGGCGTGGGAGGCTTCTGCGGCGGTGGAGGTGCGTCCTCCTCCCGCTTCTTGGCGGCGGCGGCTGCTGCTGCTGCTGCAGCCGCGGCCTCCTCGCGCCTCTTGCGAAGGCGATCCATCGGAGCCGCAGTGCAACGATCCGGGATAGGTCAACAGCCAAGGGAAAGAACAAGTTGGGACAAAGGCAAAACTGCAGAAGGGCGTGGCCAACAAGGGATGAAGGCAGTAACGTACGTACGTCTTCTTCGGTCCAGGTTCAGAAGCAAAATGGCTCCGAAAATAAATCCGATTCAAAACTTCCTCACTTCCGTTTCCTAAGATCCTAACTTCCGGTCCCGCAACTGAGTTTGAGACAGGGTTGCCACCTTGGAAAAATTAGGAATAATTTTCCTAGGTTGCCAGAAAAATCTAAAACACATTTATTTACAGTTTTGAGAGGTTACATAAAATATGAAGAATAATTTGCTTTTTCATAAAGCACTGTTGCATTTTTGGTTCCAAATGCAGAGGACCACTTGATAAAATTCGAATTTTCCATTTTCACAGATACGTCGGTCGCAAAAACTAAGCTATTTTTTTTGCGGCTACCTCTTCGAGGCTACTACATTCCGTAGGAACGTTCAACCACTCTAAACTAAGCTATAAGGTCAATTTTGGATTTCATATTTTACATTGCATTGCATAGTTGCGTCGTTACAATTTTAAATTACTTTCAAAACTTACAAAACTCCCGGTACCAATATACAATATATTTCATGTTAATATCGTAGTATTCCTGGAGTAGCTCAGAAAATGAAACAAAACGCAACTTACATATAACAAGGAAATAAACAAACACCCAGATTATATACAGAGAACACAGGTTTAGATTATATACAGAGAACACAGGTTTGTTCACAGCGCGCAGCCAGTGGCTCTGCCTGAGAGGAAAATAAGCGAAAAAAATAAGCGAAAATGGATGGCAGGCTAGAGAGCCAATTAGTAAGAGAGGTGACATACTGGTTTGCTGATGTCTTAATTTGCTCTTTTAGTGCATTTAGGGTATCTCATTATACCCTTTAGATACTTAGTAGAACAGATTTATAACACTTTGGCCACGTAACTGGGTTGAATAAAAGAGCCAAATACTCTGCTCAGTACTCGACTATTGTCACATCTCTTACTTTAGGATCATTAGAGAGAGGAGAAATGATGGCGCGTAAAATAAGCGAAACGCGGGAAAGGGAGAAAATTTCAAATTTGATCTCTGCAAACTAACCTGGTATACATAGCCTATACATAGCCTTGGGTAATACCTATGAGTGGGAAGACGTACGTACATTACTACACAGTAATGATATATACTACTTGTACTATAGAAAGCATATAGGTGATACCCAGAGTTCCATCAGAAAAACTCAAGCATTTAAAAGTTACTTGATTTTTACAAAAAGCTACAGTTACAGTTACTTAAAATCATTGCTGAAACTAGTTACCATAAAGTTACTTTTTGGGCCATTTTTCAGTAATTAGTTACAGTTACAGTTACAAGTTACTTTATTAAGTAAAATCTCATAAAAATTTGAGAGCTTCATTACATCTACTGGGGAGCAAAAGCTTGTCCCTGATGTAGAACCAAAATTGTTTAGCATCTTTTCCTCTCTTTGAGCCATTCTAAAAAATTTGATCCTGGAATTCAAGAGCTTATTAATTACTAAAGTAACTTAAAAAGTAACTTTGCCTTAAACTGAAAGTTAATGCCTCAAAAACTTCCAAACTGCTATGTATATTTCCAGAAAAACTACAACAGTTGTAGTTTTTCTGTTGTAATGCACACGAAAACGGTTGCAACTTATCGTGTACATATCGTGTGCATAACTTTTTTTTATAAACTGGGCTCTGGGCTCGGGCGTCCTCACCATCGGCTGGCGCCCTCTGTGTGCGTTTCTAGAAAGCATCTCGTTTCCCTTTTTCTCTAGCCGCGAGTTTTGACTCAGCATCAACGACATTGACAACGACAAGGAGGAGGAGGAGGAGAGAGGAGAGAAGAAAAGAAAAGAAAAGAAAAGAGAGAGATGTGACTGCAGCTGCTGCCTCAGCGGCGAACCCAAGGCGACGCCGGCGCCGGCAACAGAAGTGACGGCGCCGAGCACAGCCAACGGACCGTCCGACGGAGTGACTGAGTCGACTGAGGCTTGAAGCAACAACAACAATGCACGGTGCGAGCCTCGATCGAACGAGAAGTGAAGTGCGAGTTGTGGTGGAAAAGCCTCCCAAAGACCGGCTTGGAGGAGCCCAAGTGAGCGGAGGAGGACTCCAATGGAAAGGTAAGACCTCTCTCCTCCTCGAAAAGGCCTCAGACGAAGGCTTTCCTTCGGCAGATTCCTCTGTAAACGGCCTTCTTTCCCCCCTTTGGTTGAATGACCTTGGCCTTGCCCTTGCATGAGTTGTGCGTTGGCGGCGTCAGCGAGCAGCCAATGAGCGCGCAGCAACGCGGTCACGTGACTCGAGCCTAAGCCAATGAGGCCTCCGTGTCTGGAGAGCAGCCGCTTTTTTGCTTTTATCCTCCTCCTTGCAGCTCTCGATCGCAGTCGAGTTTCTCCTTAAAAGTCTTCTTCTTAGGATAGCAACAGACGTCATCGGAAATGGGTGCGACTGTAATACATAGTTTTATATTCATTTTTGGCTGTCAATGATGATACCATTGTTCTGCAATGTCGAAGTATTTACTTCCGTTCCAATGTGCACGATGCCTAATTAATCGTGCACTATAATTATTATCAAAATGAGACGGGAAGACGTTGAGGTGTTTGAAAAGCTCATTCCATGATCCAGGCATTAATGTTTGCGTTCAATGTTTGAGTTCTTGTGAGTGATTTGCTTTAATAATGATGACATTCTTGTTTATTTTTTGTCAAATTGACTGACTCTAAAACTGACTTCTCCTTTTCTTCTATAAATCAATCTGCAATGTGAGAAAGCAATTAAATCCAGATCAACGCTTATGCAACTTTAGTTCCCAATGAGCCCATCTTTGACCACTTTCATCTTTTATCTAAGTTAGTACAACAATGTTTGTGTCTGTCTGTCTGTGTCTCTCAGACAAGTTTTATTGTTTCATTTCACGTCTGTTATGCTGCACACGCGTAGGACAGAAAGCATATTGCAAGCCTTAGACGTCGCAATGACCTTTAAAATAGTTGTGTACATTAAGACGCGTCAATGTCTGACAGACTATTTGTGCTCGTATTTATGACTTATTAATCACTCAAAATGCACATTTGTGCACTGACGACTCTCACAGGCATGTATATGTACAGGGTTAGGAGGCAAATTTGTCCGCGACCAGTTTTTTTCAAGCAAAACTCTTATAACAGACACACCGTTTGATTTACAAGGATGTTTATTAATTAAAATATTGAGCTTTAATATAAGTCTAGTAGTATGCAAAGACAGAGACATGTTGCTGCACTACAGGCGACACAAAGTGCAACAATGTCCGCCTCACCAGCACCTTTTTCACCCAAAATACAATGGATAACTGCTCCATGTTGGGGCATGTTAGGCTAGTCATATATTGGGAAAATACGCATTTTAGAAGGATAAAACATACGCTGGTCTTAGATTTTTAATGGGCTTCAAGGTTTAGCCACAAAGGCCACAATGGTCATCAAATTTGGCCGGCAAAAATATTGGGAAAATGATCCAATGATTGGTATGTTGTTTAAATTGAAAATGTGGAGTATATTATCTCATTTTAATGACTGCTGGTATCACATATGAACCGATTAAACCTTTAAAAAAGTTTCCCATTCATTAAGACCATTTCCAGGTCGTCCAGGGGGTCTAGACTTGGGATACAAGTGAACTATTTTAAGGACAGATTCAACAGTCTTTGTAAAGGTCATAAAACAATGAAGATGACATACTAGGTTAGTGAAATCTTGGCTGGAAGTTCTTCAGACCATGTAACCTTATATCTGAGCGTATTATTAGGCTAACTACAATATTACAGACTCTGCAGACTCTGGACCATTTTTGCCCATTTTTCGTATTAATGGAATCCGCGTGGTCAAAATCTGAGACATTGCTTTAAATGTAACGTGAGCAGAGTATACGTGAAATAGGAGAAACATTCCTTTTACAAAAGTTGCAGCCAAGTGATGCATCTAGCTGCCCTGAAAAAATGAGTGAGTGTTCATTAATAATATTTTGGAAATGGAAGGCCTCAAACGTCGCGGACAAATTTGCCTCCTAACCCTGTACATGTAGACGAATCATCATGTAACTTTTCCTTTCCTTTTTCCTTGACCAACCTGAAATATCTTTACTTGCCCTATTCTATATTGACTCCCTAGATGTCCATTCCCCACACATTTTAAGTTTGTGTCTACGATTAGCGTTGCTAAATGAATATTTCTCGTCTTTCCGTGACCTCACTGTTGTTAGTGAAAATGCACGATATTCAAATATCCTTTGTCATTTTACAACAAAGAAGCATTTGCAGATACATGAAATAGCGTATAAGGAGAAGTTACTATCTAACCTCGAAATGAAACTTGGAAAAAATAACTTTAAAGGTCGCTGCGTAAAACTTTCTTTGTCTCAATTTGGACTAATGAATATTAAATTAGGTTTCTTTCTTGCCTATCCTAAATACAGAAAAATTAGCAAGGTTGAATTTGCATTAGACACGTATTAATATTCCATCTCAGCATGGGTGATATAACTAACGTATACGTTTACTTTAAGTTTTAGCCGTAACCTCTTTTAATATGGATGTAGCTTACAGTACCATGTATGTTGTATACTCGATATTTTTCAGTAAAACACAATACGTTTATTTCACAGACTTGTATTAGTAAATGGTTACTTATGAAGATCTGTGGTTTATTTAAAGCATCCCTTATAAAAGTACATATCCCTCTTATGCAAAGTTTCTTTCTCTTGCTTGTCCATTATGCCTCCTCCCGACGGTTTCCAAGAACTGCAAAATAAAGGAGTGCAGTGTTATGTAGAGAGCTCTTTCATTCTCTGTTCTTTGCCCCTTTTTCGTTTCCATATTGAGAAAAGGTTCCAGGAATTTCCTGGAAAAGTTGCACATATTTATGGAACACGTGTGGGCAGAAGCACAGTCTCTTAAGCTGTAAGGCAGTATCAGAGCATGCACACCGTTCGTTGTCTATGGCAGTACATAATCTTATAAAAAATTGGCTATCTTTGTAGACACAACCCATCGCTGTGCATGTGAGAGAGGTATAATAATTCAAAGCTATTACCAACAGGATATGAGTAGGGGTGGGGTTCGGTATACCGGTAAACCGGTAATTACCGGTAAATTACCGGTAATGGAAAAAATTACCGGTAATTTACAGACTTTTTCAGGGTTACTTAATAAAAGTACCAAAATCAGGCAATATTGACCTAGAAACGCAAAAATTGCCATTTCAAAAATTGATTTACAAATTTTGAATAAAACATAATTTAAACCTTCTGCTTGAAACTTTTCTTGCTTACAACGTGCTATATACCCCAACCAGTATACTTTGTGACAAAATATGGCATTTTTTGCATTTTACTACATAGATTTTTACCGGTAATTACCGGTAATTTACCGGTAAAAATTTATTTTTACCGTTACCTATATTTTTAAAACGGTATTACCGATTCCCACCCCTAGATATGAGACCATGATAGTGTTAATGTAAAGTAAATCTTCCTATGATTCTATGGTTAGCTATCAAGACTAAAATCTGTAGGATCTCTCATTTGCTGGCCGCATCGTTCAACGTCTTCTTTTCTCTTTTTCTATTTTGGCCGCCGACGACACCAGATCGGTTAAGGCCCCATTTTGCAGCAGTCATCGAGGCGAGGCAGGCGACTCAAAAGCATCGTTTTGGGCACACACGCAGCTCAGGCAAACTTGCCGCCGATGCTGAGTCAAAAAGCTTTGCCAGACAGTTTGGCTCCTTCATGAAATGAAGTCGATGCTTTGGCCAATGAGCGGTCGAGATTTCTGGGATGGAGGAAGGCAAAAAAATCGGGAGTTTGCAGCGAGTTTCTAAAGACTTTTGTTGCTTAGGCCGAAGTCACTTTTGCAAAAAGAGAGAGAAGTGAAGTTTCTGCTATAGAGACGAGTATGCGTGTAGCTATAAATCTTTTCTTGGCCTCAAGCGAAAAAGTTAAACCCGTCTTGTCATGAGCAAGGCAAGAGCTAAGATTTTTTTATCTTCTCTCTCGCAATTTTGCCTTTACTGTTGCGATAGCAAATGTTTGAAGTCGCGTTAATGAGTTTCTTTGTCTCTCCTTTATTGGTGTCCTTTAGGACTCAATTCCATCCTGACTGACGCTGCTGACCTCGCGATTTGGAGACACCAGCCTTAATTCATTATAGGGTGAGTCATGTTGGGACTCCAAGCGAGACGGAAATGCCAGAAGGAAGGATAGGAGAAGGATTGATTGTACGGTAGTCCATTTGTCATGTGTGGAGGAGCTACTTCCGTCTTTTACTATCTGATTATATTTGAGTTTGATGATTGCAGGAAGACAAACAAATGTAAATGATTTCTAGTGTAATGCAGAGGACTGCTATGTTTACATATTTGTTCATATTTGTTACAGACTTTAAAAAGTAGGCCACGTCCACATATATAATCGAACTTTGTTCCTATTTTGGCCTTAATTTAGGCCTGTCATCAGGCAACGTGTATGTACTGTATCAATGAGCCTTGCCAGCCTTCTTCCTCTCTTTTTCTCTGTCAAGGCTATACACACAAATGCGGTTGTGGGCCTCAGTTAATAATGCATGCAAGGCTGAGACAGAAAGTATAATAGAGAGACGCCGCGTCGGCTCCTTCCGGGAAATAAGGGAGTGGAATTACGACAGGGAAACGGCCTCCAAGCTTGAAATTGGGTCATGTGGCCCCGTTTCCTTCTTCTTCTTCTTCTTCCTTATCCGACGTCGGTCTCGGAAAGCCCCACTTAAGATCGTCGGAAACGACGGGAGCTCCTTTATGTGCAATTTCATATGCAAAGTCAAAATCTTGCGCAGTGAACACAGACCGACTTCAGACTGAGGGCGATAACATTATTAAGGCCGACGCCGTCTATGTAGTACATTGCCATTAAATGTCTGCATTGTAATTACTTCCGCGTTTCGGGATCTCACGAAATAAGGCTTATTAATTGCGTGCATGTAATGGGAGAGCGTTGAGGTTTGATGGCTTCCAGTTAATCGATGTAAGCACTTTTTCTTCCGATCGATACGAGTGTATTATTGAACCAGCAGCACCTCCATAACGGTAATGACGATTTTGTCACTTTTCAAAGAGGAAATCCGCCCTTTTACAAGTTACAACCAAGGTAACAATACAAATGTCGGATGACTCAGTCATATCCAATTACCAGCTTCATTTAAAGCCCAATATCGATTAAATTAAAGGATTGCCACATAAGCCATTTATCTTTACTTCAAGAAGTCATTACTTCCATCCGTTCTGTGGAGGTTGTTCATTGTCGAAACTCCAGCACCAGTCACCCTTTTGAAGGGCTTGCTACTCTATAGAAGTTTCGTGTGTACTGCCGCTCGAGTAGGCTGAGTCTATAGGACTGGTTGGCTCCATGCATGATTCATCCATCCAACTATCGTGTGTAGTGAGTACGTCTAGAAAAACGCAAGAGAAAGCAGCAGCAATCACCCCTTTGCTTGGAGTTTTGAAAACGAATGGATTTTTCCCTCTTTCAAACTCCAAAGGACAAACTCAATCTAACTTTCCTCCAGAGGGTAGTAGCAAGCTACTCCAATAAGGAGACCCCTACTAGGACTGTGTGCACTTGCCCTTCCCTCTACATCCCCCAATGTTAGTGATGGCCGGCAGCCTTGCTGCTTATTTTATCCCTCGTTCCGTCCGACCCTTTCAAAGGCCATTCATCCCCCTTTCTTCGATCCCCCTTTCCTCCCCCTTTGAAGCTGAGCCAGACGTCTGGAAATGCTTCTTTCTTCTATTTCTTCCCCGGCTCGTTTCCTTTCCCCCGTTTGAGAACTTCGCCGTCTAGCACTTTGAACTTGGATGGAGCAGGAGAAGAAGAAGAGAGGGTTGAAAAGAATCCTTGCTATGTACACAGAGGGAGACAGCAGGGAAATAAGGAAAGGGCAAATAGGAGGAACATTTCCGACGTCTGAACCTGAGCAATAACCAAAGATAGGATACTTCAAGACCCAGACACAATTCTTACGTGCTGTAGAGTATGAACCTTTTTACGCCTTCCCCAAGGTTTTCCTCCTCTGTCAATTATTTGGACTTATTAGTCACTTTCCTATTTAATCTTTTACTGATTCATTGACGAGCTGGTGGAACGACGTGAGTGACTCTCTGTTGTTGTGATTGCATTGTTGCGGGAACAGGAGATAAGACAAGCAAGCTGCAGAGGGAGAATATGCTTTTTCTCTCTCTCCTGAATAATGGCCTTCTTACATTATTAATGGCAGCGGCAGCAACTGCTGTTGTTCCCGTCCACACCTGCGACCCAAGACACCCTGCAAACAAACAATGCTTTTCCACCCCCTGCTCAGCCCGGAACACATTACTTTTTGAAATATACGTTCTACGTAATCACATTAGAACTCCTTTGGCTTCTCCTCCAGTCCTCCTCCTCCATCTCCTCCTGTGCTGCTTTCTCTTTCCAGCCATGGGGGACGACGGCGATGATTCATTCGCAATGACAGAATACAACCCTGAAAGGACGAAGTGCGCACTTAGCTGCTATGTGTACAAGGGGTGGCTGGAGAAACTGTCAGGCTGATTGTTACTACGTAATACTACTGCAGAATGGAGAAAAATGACTATAATAATAATAAGCACGCATGAGCGGGCTGGAGCTTAAGCTGGCTGGAGAAACAGCACGTGTGCCATTTTCTGAAGAGATCTCTCCTATTCTTTCACCCTCAATGCTATATAAGTTTTTTTATGTTTATGCCTCATAGCTCTCACAAATTATATTCATGGTTTGGATAAAGGTTTTATTGTACTTTTTTGCCCCTTTCTAAGCCTTCTCCGCCCCTTGCTACATCGTCTTATATTGCCCTCGAGATCTCCTCTTCTTATTTTTCATCCCTCTTGAATGGATCCGTAGATTCGTAACGTGAAAGGCTGGAGGCTGAGAAAGACATCGGAGACGCCGCCGCCTCGATTCCTCAAGGAAGCGACTGCTCTCTCAACAGGGGTTGTTTTTGCTCGCAATGCCACCCTATCTTTTTTTCTTCTTCCTTGCTCTGTTGTAGCAGCCTCCTCAGCCCTTGTACGTACGCTCTACAACTCTACTCGCTTTAGCGTGGATTAGAAAGCACTCCTCGTTGTTACGTGCAGCAGCCACTCTGTCTGTCTGTCTGCCTGTCCGACCGACGACCGTCCATGCATCATGGAGGAGAAAGCAAGGTTGAATATCCCAACGTTCAATGACACCATCCTTTGGGGGGAGAAAAGGAAGGGGGAAGAAAGAAAGATCTTGCTACTGTGTTTGCGACGACGTCGTCAAACCGTTGTATAGGACCTAGAAGAGCCGCTGTGTTGCTTCGTGTGCGTGTGTGGGTGGGGTGAGTGCGGCAACGGCGACCGCCAGGGCAAAAATGCACCAACTCTGAAAGATCGAGCGAGGGGTGAATGAACAGCAGATGATCGGAGAAAGAAAGGCTTGCTTTGTTTGTGTCGGGGTCGGGAAAGGATCGGACGAGATCTCCAGAATATATTATGAATGGCAGCTGGCAATCCTATTAGTATAGGACGTTTATTGGATTGGCTGACAAGGCCAGCGCAATTATAGGGTGGTGCACTTATGCGGTTGTGCACATTTCATGTCGGGAAACTTTAGGAGGCCATTGCACTCTTTTGCTATTTCAATTTTGAATCTTTCTAGGTTTATAGGAAGAGAGAAACATCATAAGGCAAGATATGTTCTCCTGAACAGCGAATCGATCGGGTATTTCCTATTCTACTGTACGTAAATACACAAGTGCATTCAAAACATCCTCCAAGGGGGGAAGGAACCTTTTAGCAGCTCATCCCCACGGCTCGTGAACGGAGGGGCCCTGGAGGGGGATTTCCGATAGGAGCGGATGTAGGGAGGGAGGGTTGCTGCAATGCTGCATGTGCACTCTGCGAGGGGGAGAAATAAATAATCATGGGTACGTTCGTTCGTTCATCGGACGTGTTTGTGCAAGTCTATCGATCGGGAATGCATGATGCTACTACTGGCTGGTATAGAGTAATCCCGAACATACAGGGGAATGAAGGAACAAAAGAGAGAGCAGGAGCTGCATCCATCAAATGGGAGGCGACGTTCTGGGGATCAGCTGTGCCAATGACGTCTTTGGCTGAGGCAACGACTCTCAGTAGTAACAGCTGACTGCTTTCAATTACTACTACTATTTTCCCCAAATATCTGTTGAAAATTAATGCTTCGTTGCTGGTGATTGACGTCACTAGACTAGAGTTCTTTGGAGGACGTGATGGCTCACCAAAAAGGCATTTCCGCCTCTAGAAGAGAGCCTTTATAGTAAATGTATTTTACATTATACTGTACGAGGCTTTGTTCGTACTTAACATTAACCAAACAGTTTGATTTCTGAAATCAGTAATATATAAATTGACATGATTAAAGTGTTTCATATTTACTTCATAAAGACGGGCCTAGCAAATATTTGTGTAATTCCCATGGGAATTCCTGTTCAAATATAGCAAAACTTTCCTGTCAACATTGGTCTTATTACGGAATGACTCACTTTTATTCTCTTCCTTGGTAATCGTAAAATGATTGCAGGAAAGAATTTCCCCTTCCGGGTGAACTTTTATTAAGATGATTGTGTTGTAATAATTATGAGCACCTTTCAAGCAGCATTATGGAAAGTTTAAAATGTATATCTGCGCTTTATAATGTAATGTTTCAGCTTACGTTAAATCTCATTTTTAAATTGGTACGTTCATTAACAGCACTTGTAAATTATTGTTTCTTAAACCTAACCAGTTTCATTATACAGAAAGTATTATATATTATAATGTGCGGTCGCTTCCCTTTCTTTTTGACTGTTTTGGCCTTGATCGACCTTGAGTAAACTTTTGACGACATTCGAATGCAGACTTGTTTACTAGTAGAGAAAGAAAGAGAGGCCACCGCGGCTGCAGGCAGTTCACAGACCTTTGGCGCCCACACAAAAACAGGAAGTGGCAGAACTGAGAAGAAAGGGAACAACGAAAAGCCATAAAACGTTGTGCGTAGCAACTTGCTTTACTAACAAAGTGCAGCAGGGTGATGAATAATTAAAAGTAATCCGGGAATTTTTAACACTCACTGAAGGTCAAATGTAAACATTTGTCAAGGCCGTTGAATATATATAATTATTTAGAACGCTTGATAAATAGGAAGTAGGAAATAATTACATGCGTTGTTCTCGGGAACCACTTTAATGAGTGACATTCGCGACCGGTCGCAAAATCAGAACCGGGTCAATTTGATGGAATGACTTTTCTTTGTGGCGATTAATATAATATAAATGCAAGCATTCCCCTTTACGCTCCTACGAATCATACTACTTTTAGGTCTTCTTATGAGGATGGGAAACCGGAATTTAATGCGGATTTTACCTCTTTTGGGCTAAGGTCACATAGACGAATTCTTGCATCGAGGATATCCGGGCAAAGGGCTACTTTCTTGGGGCTACATGCTTAATAATCGTTATAATGTGCTCTTCATTGTAATATTCGCCCTCCCTTTCAATCTCTTTAGCCAGGAAAGCGCTTCTTGCATTTCATCTTTTCACCTAAGCAATGATCATGATCAACGGGAAGAAGAGCGAGCGCCATAATGACTTCCATGTGTGTTTGTGCTCTGCAGCTAGCCGCCTAGACAAGAGTTCGCCGGGTTTACATGCAGGAGGGCAGAATGCGAGTAAGTGTGTGTAGGCCTGATATTTAGCTGGAGGCAGTTAAAGGCAGACATATAAGAGAAGAGGAGTAGGAAGACTCTATTCCTTTCTATTTCTATCTAATGAATATTTTGCAAAATTGGCATAAAAGAGTACATAATGTTTCTAGAGCTACACAATTTATATATAACACTGACGTATAATTCTATTCAAATTATGTGTTAATGACACATACTTATTGCAAATATAGCGTCTTGTGTACTTTTGAAAGTCAATAGGTAGATCCAAACATTTGGATCTCCTGGTAACGAACGTTCCTCCTTGTCGGACGTTTTCTACACCATCATAGGCCAAAGTCATTGGCCTCAACCTTCCCTGTTGGCTGTTGGTGATGGGATCAAAGCTTTTTGGGCATACATGCATGGAAAGACGAATGACCAAGGAGGGGTCGATCTATACACGGCGACAACAGTCCGCCTGTGTGCGTGTGGATGTACGTGTGTACGTCTGCATGCTGTATATGTAGACGGCGGAAAGTAGAGCTGAGTCTCTCCAAAGAGAAGAAGAGAGAAGAAATTTCGTTGGCGTAAGTTAAAACACGTTTTGCCCAAGGTCTCCATGGCTATAGGCGCAACCTTGTGCTGCCCGCCCGCCTACTTCTCTCCGTCAGGCTGCCTGACTGTCTATGTCGGCAGCAACAGTCGTTGCCTCGGGCGGTTTTTCCTTCTTTCTTCTTCTTCCAACTGACTTAACGGCTGCGGGAGAAACATCATCACGCAACAAAGTACTTGTTCCTGAAGCAGTTTCGTTGAGATCTCTTTCTTTTCAAACAATTTTAACCTTTTAGTGTTTCTCCTCGTTAGGAGTACCCTTCTTCCTGTCAAGTTATCTAATTATTAACAGTGGAGTCCATTTGCGAATTAATTTCTTTTTTTCCCTTTCTTTGGCAGGCCTCTCTTGTTGCCAGGCTTCATCATCATCTTCTTCTTCTTTTTGTTCGATTGCTGTTCAGTAGACAGAGAGGCGTTTCTTTCTTTCCCTCCTTTAGATTCGGTGCCCATTAAGTACAGTCATTAAATCTTACTATAGCGTTATGCGGCTTTATATAGTGTTGTATATAATTTGAAACAATCCAGTGTCCTATCCATTCCTGATGCATTTCTTTAACCTTTGTCTACTGTACCGATCAAACCATGGTCGTTGTTCGTTTCCCTCCTCCCTCCCATGTGCGCTCACCAAATTTCCTTCTTCTCGTTTTCTGTTGTTGCCTTGAGATCTGTTCTCGCTCTTCTTAATTTCGTTGCCATGATCAAGGTAGGCACTCCTCCAACCAAGAGAAAAGAAAGAAACGGAGGCATTGCCATCATACATACGTACATAGGTACCTGTTGGTGCTGCTAAGCTGCTGCAACGATTTCGTTGCCTTGAATAGGAGCAGCAGCAGTGGCAGCAGAGCGTACATGTCTGAAGCATGAGAAGCGGACGGACGTCCGATTAAGCCTCCTCCTCTTCTTCTTTCTCCTCCTTCTTGATGCATGTGCGTGGCTGCTGGAGAGCTCTGAGGAGTCACCTTGTGAACGAGTCTGCCGCCACCGTTGTTCTGTTTGCCCTTGCTCTCGGAGCATAACCAAGGAGGAGGAGGAGGCTCTCCTCCAAGGTTGGCGCTGCTCGACGAGCTCACCATCCGGCAGTTTTTCTTTTGGTCGTGGACGGTGAGGAGAGAAAAGAGAAAGAAAAGGAAATCTTCTTGTGTAAAATAGTGTGTGGTGTGAAAGAGGTAAGAAGGGATTTGAGAGTGGAAATAGTGTGTGATTCAGAGCTTATATTTACTCTACCCTGGGTACATTGGGAATTATTTGAATTGGTGACCGTTGTGTATACTTGTGTTTACGTTTGAATTGCGTCTTTTAATATGAGGCATCTTTGGAGCAAAAACGTGTAAAGTGGTTTCTTATTGCTGTTGATACTAACGCCATTCGCCATTTGCTTAATGAAACTGTGAGGTTTTTGTCCATATGTATCGTGTAAAAAGAAATTATGTGCCAAGCAGTACAATGCAATCCTACTTTAAAGACCGCAATTTGGTACTTAAAATAGCTTAGTCTCCTTTACAAACTTGTGTATCACTCCAAGAATAACATCCTCTTCTAAAGAAGTAAATCAAAAAATACCTGCTCCTATCCCGATCCTGTCTTCTATTTCTGTCTCAGTCTATTTTGGTCCCACATGAAGTTTTCTTTAAAAACGGCCAGCCTGGAAGACAAAAAAACTCCTCCGATACAAAATCCCAAGTCGACTTTCCTTCCTTGGTAGCTCGCAGTCTAAAAATACGCGTGTCTTAATCTTTAAGGTGAAGTAGTAGTGGAGTGCCTAGTAGGCCTTCTTCCTCTCTCTTCTCCTCCTCAGTCAAATAGAGAGCTGCTGTATCTTTCTCTCCCAAGGCCTTTATGACGTCATTGGTTGGTTCTCCTTCTTCAACTCAGCTTCTCTTGAGGGAAACGAACCGCTACCACGCACTGCAACAATGAACAGCACTTGAGCAGTCGAGGACTCACTCCCGACTGAAGACCATTGAGGCAACGGCTGAGTAATAATGTTCAACGTGAGATGCTTCCTTCTCTACTCACTTGATCGTCGTTATAATATGTAATAATGCGTCTGTTGTGATGCTGAGTGTGCCACTTACTCCGAGCGAGTCTGTCTGTCTGTCCTTAAGGGCCTCCTTCTCCACACACGTACGCGTGATCGTCATATGACATTTGCGGCCAGTTGTAAACTGGGTGCATCGCTTTCTAGCTGTGCGGACGTCATTCAAAGGGGAACTATATTGAATTAATGATGGAGGTCGGACGCATCGATCCAAGGATGTTATTTTTAGATGTTTCTTTGGACGCGCTAAAAAGGATACTTTTCATGAGAAATGGGAAAGAAGTTAGTCTTCATTTGTCAATTCGTATGTCAGTGTGTTACTGAAGTGCAGTTTTATGCAATGTAATGCTTCCGTTATCCAGACATAGACATCGCCGCTTTTTCCAGCCTTGTTTCTCTCTCTTGTACATTGCTTTGATGCATCCAGCCTTAGTAAATACATGCATCCAGCCTACAAATAAATGTATATCTGGCCCGCCACCCACGCTCAAGTCGACTTACTACTTCGACCTTTCTATTGAATGAGAGAGAGCATCGGATGAGAATATGCATAATACATTCCCGACCACAAAGACTATTTGTGGAAAAAGGGAGACGGCGTGACCTCACGTCCACTTTTGTCTTTTAAACTTTTCTATTTTCGAAAGCAGGTTGAACGTCACCAGATCGAAGGGAATTATAATTTTGAGACGTCTCTCTTGCCATGCTTATCAAGTACAAACGACGGTATGGAACAACTCGATTGCAGTTCTTTGCCAAGGTTATGAAATGCGCGGAAACCGGAAGACGCAAAACAGAGAGCAGACGACGCGACGACGAAAATGAAAACTTTCCTTTCATTCTCCAATTAGAGGCCAGATACCTTTCATTGTTTAATGCACAAACGGACTTCTTGTTGCCTCGTTATATGCGTAGTGTGTGCATTCAAAAGGTTAAGTCTTTGTTTCAATGGCAATTAAAATATGGCAGACTTTTGCACAAAAGTACAAAAGTCCTTATCACCACTTGTGCCATTTCAATTATTTGACATTAGGACCTTGCTTTCACGCTGATTGATAGTCGCCTTCTCCAATGTCTGCATTAGTCATCATCGATTATTTATCCTCCTTTTCTTCCTCTTCAACCAGCCAACAAAAAGTGCACGCCTCTAAATGACCCAAATTGAAACTTCTTCTTCTTCTTCTCCTCCTACTTACTTCCCTTCTAGTGTCGTCTTCGTATTGAGGCCAGGTCAACTGGCTAAAAACCTGAAGAAGATCTTTGGGAGGAGTAGAAACTATATTTCCTGACACTGATGCTTTCCTCATTTGAAAATAAGGACGAGGTAGAGTAAGCAGCAGCAAGCTGGCTCTCTTTCTTTGTTGTGTGAAATGCTACTGTACTAGTCACTCACTCCTACTTCTACAACATTGGCAACAACAAAAACTTGCGACCTAAAAAAGCCGCAAAAAGCGGATTCATAAGAAAGAAGGACGCGACTGAAGCGAAACAAGGCCAAGATATAAAGGACGAGTAGTTGTAGCACCGTCGTAGCGTCATCATCAAGGCTGTGCAGCCTAAGCTGGCACAGAGTGAGTAGTGGCCTCTTTTTGTTGTTTGTCCGTCTGCTTGTCTTCCTCCCCCGAGCGGTCGACTCGAGGAAGCCAACGACGCCACTTTTTGTGTCTGAACTTGAAGGGGCAAAAACTAGAGGACTTTTTCTCCCCCCTCTTTCTTGCCTCGTTTTTACTTGTAGAAGGAAGTAAAAAGGCTCAAAAAGTGTAGGTTTGGAAGGAAGTTGGGCTTCAGAGTGGAACTAGGGAATAACGGCAAAAAGTCCTTTGTTCGCCTTTGGAGAAGAAAAGTTCGCTCATCCCCTAGTTATTTTACAGCAAATTATGATGATTGCTACAATATTTCTCTTTGTTTCTAGGCGGGCTTGACGAAAGCAGCGCCCATTCAACCCCCGCTACGACCAGGAAGACGAAAACTCCTCCACCAGGAACCTGAGCAGAAAATGGCTTCTTCCACAATCATCGCCGATGCCTTGTCTGCTTCAAAGTGTTCCGCCCAACACTCCGATTCGGCATTTTACCCCTACCGTTATGTGGACGCGATAGAAGAAGCAACATACACTTAGTGCCCTTAAACCCAGTGCCAAAAGCATCATCCGTGATCAAACAACTCTTGTGTTTCATGCCAGTTGTCCTTCCCTGTTCTGTGCTCTCTAGACAGAAAAAGAGAGAATTCCAGGAATCAGAAGGAAAATCTTATTCAAACGTGTCGCCGAGTTGTCTCAAAAACAAAACAGGGCGAGCAAAACTCCTTCTTCTCCATACCCATTGCTTCCTTTACGAAAACGAGAGAGAGAGAAAGCTCGACTTCTCTCATCTGCCGTGAAAGCAGCGGCGGCGGACTTCCCATCAGAGGTAGCATCGTTCACAATAAAAAGCGCGCTCGCCCGCTCGGTCGCCGGCCGGCAGAGTTAAAGCCATGGACGGCGACGCTGAAGGACGCAGCAGCCAACAACAACAACAGCAGCCTTCTTCCCCTCCTCTGCTGGTGCTGCTACCCGTTGGCGAGTCAAGTGCGGCTGTGACGAAAGCTGTTGGCGAGGACGAGGAAGAGAGGGCGGCGAAGGAAAGTAGGAGGAGGAGGGGGCAACAGAAGCCGGCTTTAACGCTCACAACAAAGACTAAAGAGGAAGAGGAGGAAAAAGAGGAAGCCGCTTCCTCCTCGGTTCTGCTCAGTCGTGTGGATGCGTCCCACGTGAAAGGTGCGGAGAGAATACCGACGAAACTTCAACACTCGGTGACCATCACCAAGGTTGCGTCGATTGAAGAGGACGAAGAGCCGCCCAGCACAAGCATCAGCAAGATGACCGTCAGCAGCGGAATCAAAGAGGAGGAGGAGGAGGGGGTCGGCGGCAGCTACGGGCAGGACATGTCCGCGTCAGCCTCGCCGCCGAGGCAGCCACGGCAGTGCCTCAACCTCGTCAAGAGGGAGGAAGCTCCCATGAATCTGTCCCCGGAGAATGGTGAGGAGCAGGCCATGAACCTGAGCAACAAGCCGTCCGCGCCGCCGCCGGTCCGAAGCTCCTCCTCCGTCTCCTCCCTGTCGTCCACCGGCGGAATCGCAATGTGCGCCAAGATGCGTCTGAAGAAGCAGCGCCTGATGGCCGCCGCTGAGCAGGCCATGAAGAAGTCCAAGATGAGCGATAACGGCGGCGACGTGCACATGACAAGCCTGGTTAGTGACAGTGATCCGCACTCGGCGCTGCACAGACTTGCCGAGGCCGCAGAGAGGAAACAGGTAAGCAAAGCTTTGAAGTCAACCATTGGAAGTCTTTCGGTCCCTGTGGAGATTAAATATGCGACGTCTCAAAAACGGAGGAGCTTTCTTCATTCTCCATTTTTATCTTTCCTCCTTTTGAAAACCGCACGAATACGCAGCCACGCACGCCAAAGTCTCTTTCTTTGTCTGGAAACTTTTTATTCCCCGCTCACTCACTTGATCAAGACTTTTGCATTGCTCAGGGAATGGGCGGAGAAGAAAACTGGGATGAGCGGGACGTCCATTCTGGAAGGGGAAAACATGTCAAGAAGCAGCAAAGTTTCTTCCCCTTTTTTGGTTAGTGATAAAAACGACTCCAAAGCAGCAAAAACCGAAATGGGGCCACACACTGATGACGTTTGCCATCCTTGCCTTGGGGATCACAAAGAGAAAATGAGAGTCGAAAATAGTCTCGATGCAAATCATACGCGACACCGTCATAAAAAGTATTGATAATGCCTTTGAATTATTGAGGCTTTTGAACTCATCTGATGACGTGATCCGCTAAATGCATTGATAGCCGTTTTGGGTGTATGTTATTTTCCCCTTTTTGGCTCTGCGTGTGGGCCTCATTACATCCGAATTCATTAAGCGACGGCTCTATTGTGGACGGCAGGAAGGAAGGAAATCTGAGGTCGTTCACCATGCAAGAAGAAATTCTTCTTCCTGTTCCTAGTCGCCGTCGTCGTCACTGGACTTTCCCGAAAATCGCGTGTCGCGACCGACCTTTAAAATTGTTGAAAGCACTTCCTTCGTCCTTTTGACTCTCTCAGCCTTCTTTGACGCAACCCTAGCAACAGAACAAATTGCCTATTCGGACAAGGACAAGAAGATCTTAGGACAACTGTTAGGCCTACTGCTATCATTGCACGGCCAGTAGGAATGCAAGTCTGCTCTGTTTTATTTGATAGGACGAAGAAAAGTTGGGTACACTTGTACTTAAACGTTCGGTTCACCATCCATCTGAAAGTCATCCTCAGACGGATCGGCAACCACCTGCTGGGCACGAGAAATGAGATCTCCTTTGCAAAAGATCTTCTTTGCACTGAAGCAAGGAGGAAGTTGGCTCTGTTTAACTGCAGCAGCAACAGGAGGAGGAGGAGGGTTCATTTCCGTGTGTTCTTTAAACTCAAAGTGCATGCCAGAAATAAAGAAATGTCACTGACCCCTGATATTTTCGCTTTCAGGAAGAAGAAATGATGGAGATTGAGAGCAGCGGTAGCTCGCTCACCCCGCGTGGCACGCCCACTCCCTCAAACACTCCCCCGGCTTCGGGCTACATCAGGAACCCGCCTCCAAGGACTCTTTTGAACAGCGTGCTGGTCCCTCAGCTGGCGCCCAATACTGAGTATGAGGTATCAAGCTCGTCATCTTCGCCGCACGCACCCACTTCAACGGCAAGCCCACTGACGGCCAGGCGCTACTCAAAGCTGGGTGGATCCGCACCGGGGTCCACGCCCAGCCCTGACTCTGCTATCCACTCAGCCTATTATTCCCCCAGCCAGTCTCCGGTTCAGTCGAGGCACCCCGCCAACGCTGGCTCTGGCTTTTCTTCGCCCTTCTCTATGCGTACGACGCCATCTCTGAGCAGGAACAACAGCGACGCCAGTCAGTATGGCGGATCGCAGCACTCGTACTCTTCCACAACGTCTCCTCTCAGTCCGCAACACCAACAGCAGTTTTCGCCCTCCCACTCTCCCGTGCAGGGCAGGCATCCTCCTCCCGCCCACGGCGCAGGTCCCACACTCTTCCACGGCTCCTCGGCGCTGCCCTCTTCCCCTTTGCCGCCAGCAAGGCACCTCTCCCTCCCGTTGTATCCCCACGGGGTGATGATGGCTGCTCGAGCTCAGGAGGAGGCCGCCGCCGCCAGCATCCTGCGCAGGACGTCGCCTATTGCGGAGGCTCCGGTTGAGAGCGAGGATAAGTCCCAAACGGGCATGAATGGAAATCAGCAACAGCCAGCAGCAGGCATTTCCAGACAGCAGCTTATCAATAGGTAAGAGAAATTGTCCCCAAATTCAGGGCTTTCCAAAAGCAGATGCTTAGCAACAAAGGCCGTGTCTGGATTAAACACGCCGCTTTATTGCTTCCCATCACGGCTTTGAGGCGTGATGCCTTGCAAACAGTTTTCCTCTTTTTATTTGCCGTTATCTTCATATTTTGTGGGAATGGCAACACTATGAATAGGAGTGGATGATCAATTTCTAATACTTTTCAGCCCTTGCCCAGTGTGTGGCGACAAGATTTCTGGCTTCCACTACGGCATCTTCTCTTGCGAGAGCTGCAAGGGCTTCTTCAAGCGCACCGTGCAGAACAAGAAGAACTACGTTTGTCTGCGCGGCGCCGCCTGCCCGGTCACCATTGCCACTAGGAAGAAGTGCCCGGCGTGCAGGTTCGACAAGTGCCTCAAGACGGGCATGAAGCTGGAGGCCATTCGGGAGGACAGAACCAGAGGAGGGAGGTCCACTTACCAGTGCTCGTACACTCTGCCCGCGGGCCTCACTCCGGCATCAGCCAATGGCGCACCACCAGCAATGCCACCGTCGTCTGCTGCACCACAAATGCCACTCGGCTTACCCTCAGTACCTCTGCCTCTGAAGGCATCACCCGCTTCGCCCGAGACGGCCAGCCCAGACTCTCAAAACCAAGAGCTTGCCATGGACCAGGGGTCGTCTTCTACCGTCCTCTCCAGGGAGACTTCTTCCTCTCCCGGTGGCGCTGACAGGGAGGTTAGCAGAGTGCCCAAGACTGGAGTTCCCGCATTGTTGCAGGTACTTATTTGTAACTTTTAGTATTTGGTGTTTAGTTTTCTAATTCAATTGTCCTCATAATTCTTCAGGAAATCATGGACGTCGAACACCTCTGGTTCTCCAGCAAGCCCGTCGATCTGTGCAGCAACCGGCTGACCTCGCGGCCTCCTCCCACCGTGACGTCGTCCTCCCTGGGCAGCGGCGAGGACATGGTGCAGACGCTGACCGTGATGGCGGACAAGCGCCTCTTCAAGCTCGTCAAGTGGTGCAAGAGTCTGCCGCTCTTCAAAAACATTCTCGTGAGTCAAATCAATTGCATGACCCAATTTCGCAATTTCATTCGTACGATCAACAACGAGCAAGATCTTCCTCATTTGTACTCCTTGGAAACAAAGAGAGTGAAAGCACTCTGAAAAATAACTTCTTTTGGTGACAGCATGTGCCGTGTGGTGGTATCTTAGCGCGCCTTCGTTTCTCTCTCTCTCTACCACCCACTCATTCCTACTCTGAAGTCTCTCTCTCTCTGATGACGTCCGTCGTTTTCCCCCCAGTTTTCCCCTTGGATTCGTCGTGGCCTAAATAACTTCCTCAATCGAGGCCTCTGAGAAGAAAAAGAAAGAAAACCAGGCACAACTAACTCTCTTCTTCTTCGTCTGGTTTCACTGGCAATGGCTTCTTCTTCTCTTTCGTCGTCTCATCTGCCTGCTCATTCGCGGCTGAGACATTAAGTATTCATGCCTTGCTTACTCTTTTTTTCTCCTCTTCTTCTCTTACTTCCTGTGGGCGAAGAAGAAAACGAGAAAAACGAGCTCGTGCGTGTTCTCAAAGCTGCTGTCGTGAGCCGAGGCCCTAAAGCAACCTTGAAAGGTCAACTGCGGCAGCAGCAGCTAGGCACTTTATATATCAGAGAAGGCCGCCGCTGCTGCTGTCGGGAAAAGAATTCTGGCTAGACAGCTCAACAGCAGCAGCAGAGAAGGAAGCAGCTCCGGGGCTTAATAACTAGCAAACGTCTAGAGAGAAGGGAAGTCAAGAAATCCAGTGACATCGGGGAAGGGCATCATACTTTTGTTTTGTACATTCTCTGCGAGAATTTAAGACCCCAAGGATTGGCAATATCGCAGATCATACACGTACGTAGGAAGGACGGTGAAATTTACTTGCGTGCATTGAAAGAATGAGGTCAATAATCTAATATTAATGACCAACATACGCACACCAAGCCCTTTGTCCGTACGTGCTAGAACATATTATCCTACTTTTGCTTTTACTCCGCATTTCTTCTGCGCCTCTCCTTTCAAGCTTCCTTGTTCCTTTGTATTCAAAGGCCTTATCTAGGTCAACGCGAGTGAGCGTCGTCGTTGTTCAAGGCAGCAGCAGCAGGCCTCTCTTCCTTCTTCCGTCTAGCCCGAAAAAATAGAAGGAAAGAGCCTTGCAAGGCCTTTTTACTGCAGCAGTCAAGAGCTTTTTATGTGTGTTGAATGGGAGCAGGAAGAAAGAAGAAGGAGAAGGGGATTTAGAAAATAGGACACAAACACATTTGCGACAAGCGCCTGCTTGCTCAAGATATATACAATAAACACCCGCTCTCAAAGTCAGAATAAGTTTTTATGTAATCTTGAAAACGAAGCAAAACATAACAAGCATACCGATATCAAAAAATTGGTCAATTAAATATCATTTATAGTACTATAACTTCAGATAGAGTACATTTGTAATATGTTATTGTTGGGATACGCCTTCATTCTCAACCGTAAACCTATCAAACCATGCCTACAACTCCGCAACAGTCAAATTGAGGTCACTCAATAACAGGCATAGAAAGGCCTTAATTGTGGCATTGAAACGAATTAAAGGTCGATACAATGTTGACAGCGGCTCAGCTTACTCGGAAATATTGTTCGACCTCTAGGAGAAAGTGTTTTTTGTTCGTTTGTCCGCCTTAAACTCGATTGCGTGTACTAGTCTTCTCCTCCGCCAGGCAGCAGTCTAGACGTCCCCGTTTTATTGCAGCTCTTCCCCCTTTCTTCATTGCTTTCCAAGCGCCGTCTGGCGCTCTTATATTTTATTTGTATCTGCGCAGCGTCAGGCCTTTCCCAAGAAGCACGAGTTTTTGCACACACACCCTATATTAGCAATGAAGGTGAAATGGGCCTCGTCAGGTTGTCGTGTGACCTCTTTTCTCTGGCCCCATTTCCGTCTTCGACTTTTGCAGTGGCACCTCCCCCCCAGCTGAAGGCACAAAGAAAGGCTTGAGGAGGGGGAACTGTTTATCGACTATAAAGTAAGAAAGAAGCGGCATTGTGTCCAGACGTGACCTCATTCTGAGACCGAGGAGGCCTTAAAACGAGCAGCAGTTGCTAATGCGGAAGGGGGAAAGGGGGCCACTCGATTAATAATGGAGACAAGCCAGAAGAAAGGCCTCGACTAACTGGCTTCCATTTCATATTTTAGATTGACGACCAGATCGCGCTCCTGATCAACGCCTGGTGCGAGCTGCTCGTCTTCTCCTGCTGCTTCCGCTCCGTCGGCTCTCCAGGCATCATCCGCGTGTCCGCGGAGAACTCGCTCACGCTGGAGACGGCGCGCGCCCATGGCGTGGAGAAGTGCATCGAGAAGATGCTCAACTTCACCGACCAACTGAGGAGGCTCAAGGTCGACTACTTCGAGTACGTCAGCATGAAGGTCATCGTCCTCCTCACCTCAGGTAAGGCAACCGAGTCGTCGTCACTCGACGAGTCCTTACGCTAAGTTTCATTTTGTTTACAGACGCGTCCGGTCTTAAGGAGCCCGAGCACGTCCGCGACTCCCAGGAGAAGGTCGTGCAGGCGCTGCAGCAGTACACAGCAGCAAGCTACCCGGACATGCCGTCCAAGTTTGGAGAACTGCTGCTGCGCATGCCCGAGCTCCAAAGAGTGTGTCAGGTAAGAGCGATATTATTTTACTCATTCGAAGGCTGTATGCAACTCTTTTCTTTCTCCTCTTATAGGTCGGCAAGGAGGTTCTTTGCCCGCGGCAGTCTACTGAGGGCGAGGGCTCCGGCTTCAATCTCCTTATGGAGCTTCTCCGGGGTGACCATTGAGCTCATAAAGAGTCCCCCAGGCGATGTGACCAGTTCGTCTCAAGGATCGATTATTTGTTTTGTTAGAAGTGGACACCAGCGCTTTCATATTTGGCAAGAAGGTGAGGAGCACACATTGGGACATAATCACCCCGCAGATATTAATTAATAATTCTCTTCTTTCTTTGCAGGAAACCTTTGTTCCACTTGCACCAATCCCCCAAAAACACAAAAGCTAAAGAAGATTATTTTGTTAATTATATTGAATATTTTGTTTATATTGTTATCCCGTATGAATATTTTTATTTTTTGCAACTCATCCGAGGACATGACATTTGCCTCCAATGAAAACGAATCCCCGTACTATTATATTTTTAACAGCAACCACACAAAAGGAACTTTGTTGTTCCCACACTGAACCAAATCAAAGAGCTACCTGATCTTGTAACCCTGTTGTCTGCTTCGTAAGAATACTTGAATTTGTCCAGCCAACGACGTGTCGTCCGTCTCGCTTCCGTATTGATGCAATACAAGATGATGAGATTATCTATTTTCCAGAAGAAATGTAAATGAAGGCGTAATTTTCAACAATTTTGTATGAGATGGCCACGTATATATTTAATACCGACACGCCCGCTCCCTCCCCCAAGAAACGACATTGGACTGAACAACAAAGAATATTTCCAACTATCAAAACGTACCTTTCGTTCCGTCGATCGATTTATTTATTTCGAATAAATTGCTCTTCGTCCAAAGGCTGGAAGAATTCGTGTAATAAATATTTTCATACTCTCGCAGCTTGTTAAAATGAATGTAAAAGTCGCCGAAAAAGATGCTATTTTCTACCTTTGTTTTGCAATGTACAAAGCAAACTGATTTTTTTAAACGAAAAAAGTGCAACTGAGCCCCTTTTTAAGACATCGAGAGAGAGAAGGAACGAATTTTCTATGAGCGCGAATCTGCTGCAAGTTTTCAGTATTGTAAAGCATAATGATATTAATAAAACAATTGAAACGTGAAGCCTAAAATTGTCTTGCATTGTGCATTTATTTTTATAGAAAAATACTCTGCAGTCTTTCTAATCACCGTTGCATTGACATGGTAGCGATGAGGTTTGTCAAGTAGGTATTTTATAAGGCTCGAAAGGTTGAATGCTTTTGTGGCGTGCTGTTTATGTCATTCAATCGGATTATTCTCCTCGAACATTGACGCCGGCCACAGGGGTCTGATGGGGCCACCCTTGTGCTTCTCGATGGCCTCCAGCACCGTCGAGTTCAACTCCTTGTAAACGCTGTCTAGGCTCTTGTGGTCGGTGTCGATAAATGTCCAGTGCTGCTCTTGAAGCTGAGAGTAAATCTTACGAACCCGGCTCTGGAATACAAGAAAATCACTGTTTTACGCAGTTAAGACAGTGTCAGTGAGTGACAAGGTTTTTTTGCGAAATCTACTTTACGCTTCCGCTCTTTGAAATGTCAATTCGCGTCATTAAAGGTTATTTGCTTGTTTCCAGGTTAATATAACACTGCAGCCTTTCTCTTCACCTGGAATTCTTTCTTCTCGTAGACCTCATCTCCGAATCCGCCTCGCTTCTGCGCCACCTCCGGGCTCACATCCATGAAGCAGACGAGATCGGGCGCTGGCAGGCCGCTGTCGGGCCGCTGACACCACTCCAGGCTCATTCCCGTCTTGGCGGCGGAGAAGGCGACCCCCGAGAACGCGTACCGGTCCACCACGACGTGACAGCCGCTGCTGAGCGCCGACTCCAGCTCGTGCAGCTTCTCCCAGCGGTTGGCGGAGAAGAGCAGGTGGATGACGTGGTCCTCGAGCTGCTCCGTGCCCCGCAGGTACTTGTCGATGACCTGCCCCAGGTGGGTGGACCTGTCTGGGAACCGCATTCCCTTGGCGTTCATGTCCTTGTTGAGGTCTTGGACGAGCCGCTTGGCGAGCGTGGTCTTGCCCGACCGGTCGCACCCCTCCAGGACGATGAGTAAGCCGCGTTTCGAGCCCATTATCAAGAAGAAGCTTTAATTGCGCTCTTTCCCTAATTTAGATAATGAAATATGTTTTAATGATATTGACTAGAGGAATGAATTTGAAGAGAGAAAATTCACTGAATATTATTACAAGAAAAATTAAGACTCCAGTTTTAACTTTTAAGTTTTAAAGCTTGTTTTCCGATTGTTGTTTTCTGTTTTCCAGTCAAGTGTTTTGATGAGAGTTTGCCGCCAAGCGTAATAAAGGGACGAGGAACTTCGATATGGAAAATATCGGCAAAAAAGCATTATTTCAACATTTTGGTGCTTCTAATATAATTTAGAACCTAAACATATTAATTAAACACAAACATAAGACGTATTAGGACAATTTAAACTATGATTGTAACTTATTTCTTGTTTTTTTTTCTCCCCTTGTTATTCTTGTTTCTCGACATTCCACCCGATTCCAAAGCAGCGGACAAAAGAAAAACAAATTCGAACCTCGGAGGCCAAAAAGTTGAGTGAAGCACCGTCCGTCACCGCCGACAAGTGCGAGTGAGTCATCATGACCTCCGAACCCGATCAGCAGGAGGAGCCTTTGGAGCAAGAAGTGGGAGACGCCGCACCACGACTCGACTTCAACGCCCAGATGGAGTCCCTCCTGCGGCAGATGGACGCCATCCTGCAGCAGGAGCCCGCCGCCGCAGAGGACAACGCCGAGTTCACGTCGTGCCTGAGCGTGTGCGGCCGCCCGCTGCAGCTGCCGCCGCTCATGACGGAGGAGAAGCGGGCGCAGGCGCGGCAGTGGAGGGAGGAGGCCGTCACAAAGGAGGAGATCGCCGTCAGGCAGAGGGACAGGATCGTGGTGCCGTTCAAGGGGAACGAGAGGGAGTTTAGCATCTATGAGGAGGACTTTGAGTCCGAAGAGGAAGACAGCTCAGAAGAGGAGGAAGTGGAGAATTCAGATGAAGAAGAGGTCTCCATTGTGGTCGTGTCAAGGGCAGATTCTGCTGACTCTGCCTCCGGCCTCCGTGCTCTAATCCACCGCATGCGTGGAGATGCCGTGACTGAGCAGGACGCCCTGCTGAGGATGCAGTGGAAGGCGGAGAGCATGCAGAGCGTCAACACCGTCGTCGAGAACGACAACTACACAAAGGAGCGGCTGGACGACGAAGAAGAAGACGACCCGCCTCCGATGCGAAAGAGGAGCGGCTCGTACACACTGGAAGAGCCGAGTCCGCTGCTCCGCGCCTACATGGACAAATACGGCGATGAGAAGGATCACGATATGAGCATGGACGGAGGCACACACGACGGAAGGAGGCTGGCACAGACGCCCATTGTCATGGGTGGCGAGCCGCTGCCGTCTTCCTCGGAAGATCTCGGCGGCAAGACCAAGGAGGAGCACCTGGACAGATATCTGGGGTGTCTGACTGAAATGCCCGCTGTGCAGCCCTCCAGGAAGAAGAAACAGTTTCCCCGAGAAGAAGACGAGAAGGAGAACAGAAAGCCCGATGACGATGAAGATGTGTCCGTTGCAGACACCACAATCAACTCAAAGATCCTGGACGAGCCAACGCCGACGCCAAGAATGATCGTCAGCAGCGAATCCAACCCAGTTGTAGAAGGGATGATCTCCAAGCCTCACTTCCAAGTGGACCCCGCGGCGCCAGGGGACGACGAGCGCTTCTCCGTGGCGTCCTCAGCCATGCAGTCCATGTCTCTCCAGATTCAGCCAACTCCGAGAGAGGAGGAGGAAGACGTTGAAATGGCTGCAGCTGTCACCTCCGAGGAGTGGACAGAGACGCTCGTCATCACAAAGACCATTGAGGAAGTCACCGTCGAGAAGGTCACCACGGAGGAAGAGGAAGTGACGCCGGCAAGCAATACCGCGGCTTCTTTGGCCACCAGACGGGATATTGAGGAGGCGGTGTCATCTCTGGCTCAGGAGCATCAACGCCGTATCGACCGTCTCATGCAGGAGCAGAACAAGCAGAGGGAAGAGCTCAGAAGGCTCTTTGACGAACAGCAAAAGAAACTGATCTCAGACATTGTCACAAACGTGCAAAAGCCATCGCCTAGCATCGCAGAAGAAGCCTCAAGTAGCACTCCAGTGAAGCCGAAGCACACTCCACTTCGGGCATTCCGCCATCCGTCACCAGCTGACCTGCCGAGCTGGGCCCAGCGTTCTCCCAGGCCCATCTCCCCTGTCGTCCCCGCCATTGCCAGCCTCATGCGCCCAGTGTCCACTCTGCCCCTCGACTATTCGTTTCCACCA
The DNA here is from genome assembly GCA_900659605.1 of Tisbe holothuriae. Taxonomy (NCBI): domain Eukaryota; kingdom Metazoa; phylum Arthropoda; class Copepoda; order Harpacticoida; family Tisbidae; genus Tisbe; species Tisbe holothuriae. The sequence goes on along the minus strand of LR139494.1, from coordinate 1,277 downwards.
GAAGCCTTGGCACCAGAGATCCACCCCAAGCTGTGTCGCCTGAGTGCTGCCGCCAAAGGATTCCTCACCCGGAGACTTCTTCGGACGTCCAAGGTGCAGAACATTGTCGAGTCCATTCGTGACTCGATGAACACGGCGCTGCAGTTGCACCAAGAAGCAAAAGCCAAGCGGAGGCCAGTTAGCAAAGTGGACGTTGCCCTGCACGGTCGGCTGCTGCAACAGCTCAACAGAGACTACGTAGGCTTCCATGCGGTGTTCTTCTCGACCAGTCTCGGCGAGCGGATGTCCATAATCGCCATGGACCACGAGATGCGGCGGCGCGAAGATGAGCGCAAGCGCGCTGGTGGGGAGGAGGAGGGTAAAAGGGTGTCCGCCGTCACCAAGGCCAAGCTGGAGAAGAAGCAGATGATGCTGGAACTGGCGGAGAGGAAGAATGCGTCTCCGTCGACGGGAAGATCTACGCCCAAGAAGAGGAGAATGCGTTCGCTGGGAAGGGCATATGACAAAAACGCAAACCGAAGGTCAAAGTCGAAGGAAAACTTCAAAGGTAAGCAAAATGTTCATGTAATATTTAAGTATTTTGTTATTTTTACTGAAATATCTGACAAAGTTAAGACTTCTTAATTGACTTTTGAACATTTTGGCTCACATCACATTTTCTTTCTTTTTTTTCTCAGTCCGCCGTCACTCTCACGGCAGCTCGCTCGTATCCGCCAAAAAGAGCCTCTTCTCCCCCTCCACAGCCGTCAACAATAATCTCAACAACATCAACAACAACAACACTGCGCAGCCGCTGAGCACAATCTCATCTCGTATCTCCACGTCCAGTCTGGGGTCAGCCAAGCCAAAGAGTAAGAGCAGCGGCAACCTCAACAATGACAACGTCAAGGCAGCGGCAGCTCCCCCGCTGCTGCGGTCTCAGTCGTCTTCCAAGAAGCCTTGGAAGTAGGGAGTAGATTAGAATATGTAGAGCGAGCCGTCGGAGGGGCCGACGTAGCGGATGGCCACAAGCACGACGTCCACGAGGGTCCAAACGCCGAGGCCGCCGAAGCTGAAGAGTTTTCCGATGCCTTCTTGCCAGTGGCCGAGGTAGAATCTGAAGAAAGGCAGAAATTAATTAAATTCGAAGAAGAAGAAAAATGTGATATTCATTTCAAAAATACTTAAAAAGATGCACCATGCACAAAGAAATTCACAGAGACGCTTAAATTGCATATAAAAATGTTATTACAATGAAACCCGTCCACATTTCACAAATAGATCTTGGTAGCTGTAAG
>LR139493.1:0-35969 GCA_900659605.1 Tisbe holothuriae | reverse complement strand
ATTGTAATTACATTTTGATTCATTATTTTTGTGTCCTTTGTTTCTTTCGCATTGTAACGTCTGTTGTCTTTGTGAGATCTTCTTGCTTCATCCGGAATGCTCCCCTAAACCAGTCACAGGCTGACCCATAAGGCCATAACCAATCACTGCACAAGCTGACCCGGGAGGACCAATCAGAGCCCATCTTTGCCCAATTACAGGTTGAGCTGCTTTGGCAGCCTGATGGCCGGTCTGAGTGGCGGGAATAGGCTGAGTGATCGGCGGTCTTCGAAGGCGAGAGGGAGGACGCCAGCATTGGCACCGGTAGTCTGGATGAACTGGATCTGAAAATGAATGTTAAAAGATACAACACGGATACATAACTATATCTTAATAGGATAAGAAGTACTTAAAATAATATAATAATAATGGCGTTCTACCTGGTTCCGATCCAACTGTTTCAACTCCTCTGTGGCCTTCAGTATCGTCTCCGGTTTGCTAAACGTCGGCAGCTGGATGTCTGAGAGCTGCTCCTGAGTCGCCACAGGAACACTGCTAACCTCGTCAAAAAGATCGAGGTCGTCTGCAGGGCGTTGGCGTCTGGCGGCGGCTTCGGCAAGCTCCTGGAGGGTCAAATTACATGATGAATTCTCAAGGTGTGGCTCAAGCAAGTATGTTAAGAATATTACAGAAATTTGGATTATTTGGATGCTAAAATGGTCATTTTCCAAGGGTATTTTCTACTATATTCTTTCATCTTCCTATAAAATTTAGTTTTAGAATACCATGCATGTTCTATTTCTAATTCAAGACGTAAGAGTATAACAGTAATTCACGGATGTAGATCCGTGAGTAATTAAAGTTGCTAAAATTGTTGGTGTGTTTGTCCAGTCTGTCCATCTAATTCTAGATTAATAGAGCCTAGTCATCGCAAAATAAAGCAGCCCTAATTAAAACTGTAGCACTGCATGCACTGTAGGAAGTATTTTCATATGTTATGACAAGTAGTTCTCTATAAACTCTTGGTTATGAATTTATGCGCACCTTTTGGCGTTGTTCCTTCTCCTCCTCCTGCCTCTGCTGCAGTCTCCGGAGTGCGTCAAGACGACGCTGATTGGTCGATGGCTCCGTTGTGGTTGTAGTGGTCGGCACAGTGGTAGTGGTGGTAGTTCGAGGAGCCACAGTGGGTTCCGGTTCTTGAAGGTCTTCGTCTTGGATGATGCGCCCTTCCCGGTCGAAAAGGGGCCGGATGTAGAGGGTGGCAGGGCGGTTGGCGGGGGTGAAGCGAGGGACTGAAATGAGCATGTAAGATTATACTTAATAGTCAAGACCCAGTTTGAATTTGTTACACAGTTTGACATCTTGAACATGGTCCTAATGGGGGAGTGTTATTTATAAGGAACATTTAATTCAATTATTCGCAATTAATCAAAGTATTAGATTAGTAACAAGGATCAAAGAGAAATATTTAAACGTAAAATTAACTCACAATTGAGACATAAATCATTTTATCCCATCGACGTACGAAGTTGTAAAAAAAATTAACAAAAACATCTGAAAACATTCCAAATTGATGTCATTGCAACTGTCAATAGCAGCACATCATGCCGTTTAACTTTATATAAATTGACTTTGAAGTAAACGAATAAAACGCTCGATGTTCATATGAATGAAGAAGTTAACTGTGACATTTTGCACATCTGATACACTTCGTTGCTTTTGCACGCTTTTATGAAACGGTATCTGTGCTAAAATTAGCTAAGGCAGCATTCCTTACACCGTACTATGAAAAGACGTGCTTCAAAGGGCCATAAAACTTAACAAGGGCCATATGATGATGCCTGAGTGTTTGACACGGTCATATGACTTTATATGTACATGTGTCGGCTACAGGCACAGGCAACTGACATGGTGTAATTACGAGTAAACAGTAGTCGACAAATTTTGAATGCCAATGTTCTACATTAGTTTGGAAGCATGCACTAAAGTAAAATATGTATAGGAACATTTCATTTAGAGTAAATAAATCGTTTAATTCTACCAGTTGCGAACAGAAAAAATGGATATTCTACTGTAGAACATGTCTGCCATAAAATATGTGCATTATTACTTTTATTACCCGGCTCTCCGTCCTCACTCTGCCTCTTAACCACACTAGGCCGCGCCATAGCGACAGACACACAGACAACAACAAACACGACAAACTTCATTTTAATAATCCCAATAAAAGAGTTTTAATTCAAATCGATATCTAATCCTTTGAGGAAAATTATACCACGATTCTCTCTTTCTTTGTTCCAAAATATCCCCCAACCTGATATGGCTTTGGGGAGGTTTTCTGAACACTGCAACGTTCTGGGATCGACTGAAAATAGCTTGGGAGAGAAGGAGAAGAAGAAGAGCTATTACTGGAAACGTCCATACATGGAAGAGTGGATATACAGCATGCAAAAAGAACATGAACATGGTCATATGGCGTGATCTTATGCTTCATATTGTCATGCTAAAACGTTTTGTTACCCTCCATATAATTGTAAAATATGCCTACGTATCTAATTTGCACGTTCCATGCATCAATAATGGACACAAATATGCGCATATTTTTTGTCAAATGCAAATGTAAACGAGATTTTGACGCATATATTTCATGTATGATTGTATGACGCAGGCCGACAACGGAATGTGCGTACACAAGAAACGTTGCTCTAATGTGCTAAATAAAGTGCATAGTTTCCCCACTTGTTTAATACTGACGTACGTAGGTGCAACAAGAAATAAAGTGAGTAACTGTTACACTTTTTAGAGTAATATATATAATTTTAATTTGATACATATGTTTGTCACTTTGTAGTTTCAACATCGATTTAGCTCAGTAGCCCTGTTGACACTGTCGAAAAATAAGACGAGAGATGCGTCACAATTGCGTACGCCAATGGAATTTGCGTCAAAACATTTAAACCGATTCTTGAACCCTCATTCTATGGGAATGTTTGATAATATTAGTATGGTAAATATAGGGGGAGAGAGAATGAAGAAGACCAAAATAAATTAAAAATACTGGTCAGTTCAGAGGAACAAAAGTTCTTGTTCTGTTGAATTATTTGCTGGTCAAATATATGATATTTATGCATTTGTGAGTCACTCAAATGAAAGATGCATACTCTACACTCTGCAATGAATATATGATGCAAAATTATTGTATTTTAAACGTACTAAGGATATTACTTCCGTCTTGGCGAAAGGTTTCCATATATTTTTCCGCGTATTAATGAAATCAATAGGTATATTTTTAGACTGTGTCTTGTTAATAGAATTACTATAATATTACATTTTAATTTAAAGCAGGTGTTGAACTCCTTCTCTCCCTTGCTTGCTGTTCTAAAGCCTGCACATCACCCATGAGACTCGTCGGAAAGACAGTCCCTTCAAAAGCCAGATAGATGTCGGCAAACTCCAGACTCCAATCAATCAGGTAGTTCATGATCATGTTGTTCCAATGGGGTCTACTGCGAGCTTCCTCGCTTATCGCCACCACAATGGCGCGGACCCTCGCTTCGAGGATGCTGATGCGGATATGCGCCTGTCGGTGTGTGGTAAGAGACTGCGCAGTTGAAGAGTGTTTATCCCGCTGATCTCCGAGGACGCGCTCTACTTCGGCCAGTTCAAGCACAGTTTCATCAGTTTGCCTCACAAGACTGCAAAAATATCAGACAGCCAATTTGACACTCAATTAACACAATCCCACGTACACGTACCTCTTTATTGTTTCTCTCGTTCGAGCTAGATGACCTTCCCCTTGGCTCAAAGAAGCTTTGTGATTAGAAACCTCCCACTGGGCATTGCGCCACTGATCGTGATACATGTTCCTCTGCCTGTAAAGGTCCGGAGCTACAACCCAACCGAAAAGAGGAACACTGGAAAAATAATTGAAAAATAAGTTTTTGTTTAGATTTTCGCAGTGGCATACGAAACGAATAAGAGTATTTATATCTAAATTATATTTATTATAACACTTACTTAATAATAGTTATACTGTACATACGTTAAATACGACAAGCGTCCCTGGCAATACTTGATATATATTCTAAAGAAAGAACAGGTCATATTTTATATTTGAAAACAAATAAAAAAATAAAAAAACGAAGCCAGATTTTATTCTCCACACTTTTGTGCTAATCGTCATAAATGATTACAAAAATGACCAAAAGGAGACCAAAAATCTACCTCTGGTACCAGGCAGAAGAGACACAGGTTTGCTCACAGCGCCGCCTGCTCTTATTTTATTCGCCCTCCTCTGCTCTAATTGTTTCCGCTCCTAGTAATAAGAGCAGGAGCGCGAATTAAATAAGAGCAGGCGGGAAATTCAAATCTGATCTCTGAGAGCCAACCTGATTTACATAACCTTGCTCTGGTACTATTAATAATTCATTTTGTACATTATTTAGCTAACTACACTTTACTTTAAAACGCTTGCATAGACCTCTTTAAGCGTCTCTTCTCTTACAAGCCTACTGAGAAGTACGTACTGGAAATACTTGTAAAAGTTTGTTTTTATCATGTACTGCCTACTTACGCAGTTGCATAACCTGCTTCCCAGGACTTATCATGATGGGATTGGCCGGTGGACCTTTCCCTTTGTTCCCAATCTCTTAGAGAATTCTTTAGTTGATCAGCATGCTCCTGCTGCCGTCTTTCAACATCCCTCATTTTCGACACTTCATTCTCCAACTCGACCTTCTTGCAGTTGAGCTCATCCAGCCGTTGAGCTTCATTGCCTTCACGGAGGATAATCTCACGAATGGCATCCTCAATGGTCTGATTGATGCCACTCATGCTGACTTCTAGAGTGCTCAAGTTGGAACTGGTCACATCCAACTGACTTTCGCCAGCTAGTGTGGCTGGAAGGACCCAATGATGCTGGCGCAGTTGCTTGCAAGCGCCATTCTGGAAAAATAATTACAAATGTAATGTAAAGTACTATTATGAAAAGTTGCTTACTATATAAAGGAAGATGTGTATTTTAATATTTAATTATGTAAGTAAATATTTATAAAAAAAATACGGACAGAACGCCATTCGGCAAGACACATACACGCGCACACACACACTGCACAATAGAGTTTTTATGATTACATATGGAAAATTACGTATACATTACTTAACATAGAAAAACAATTGTCTCATAATGGCCTCAGTTAGCACCCTTCGGGTATTATCTATTGTCTATTTGTAGTCTTCACGGTGGCATTATTTTTCTTCAGTGTTCAGGTTAAGTGCGTCAGCTTTCCTTGCTTGCAAATCGTTTAGTCTTTCCCTCATCTCTCCTTGAAACCTCCTCCGCTCGCTCTCAGTGATGTCCTTTAATCTTGCAACAGCTTTCTCTTCTGCTTTCCCAAGTTTCACTTCTTCTACTGCCAAGGCAGACGGATCTTCACCAGTAAGAGCCATCAAAGAACCGAACCCTTGAATCATGGGCATCAAATGCTCCTTGGATAGGCTCAAGTAAGAGTTTGTGCTGAAAAGCACCACATTGCTAGCCAGATTGATCATGTCAATGCCCTTGTGTAGGCCAGTCAGTCTTCGGCTGTTGACAACATACTCTGGGCCTTTTAACTTTGCTTTATCCTGCTCCAGTTTCACATACTTAATAAACTTGTCGATTTGCTCCTTGTAGATGACATCAAATATGTTACTAATATTGCCAAAGAATAGAGCGAGTTTGGACCAGCCATCCTTGAGACTGTGCAGCTGGACAATTGCTTGCTTGATGGTGGCCAGCACTTCTTTCTGGGTCATTTTGTTGTGCCTGAGAACGGCCAGGCTTTGCAGGGTTTCATGGAGCTCTTGAGTTTTCCTGAGGCTCACCTCATGAATCATATCAAGCCGTTTCTCTGTGTCAAGAAGCCGTTTCTCAGCCATATTTACCTTGGCAAGATCTTTCTCAGTCTGAGTCATCTTTCCTCTTGACCCCTGAACGCCGCCTGATCCAACATTAACGCCTTCCTGGGCTGGTTTGGCAAATGCAATGAGTAGGGTAGTGTTCTTCTCCAATTTCTTCAGTTCATTATAGATCCCCACCTCATCCTTGTCCTTCTTTCTGGCTTCAGACAGATTGTCAATAACTGTCATCATGTCACTCAATTGATCTTCCAGTAAATCCTGTGCTTCCTTTGCTACGGCCTGCCTCACCCCACTAAGCCTTCCCCTCCAGAGACCAAGGGCGGTCTCAGCCAACTTGCTATTACCATCGTCAGCAAGCTTAACAAAATCCAGCTTGTGGTCCTTGTCAAAATATGACTTTAATGGTTCAACTACTCCCTCGTTCAGCTGCTCAATGTACTGAACAAATTCCTTTTGCGTTTGGGTGTAAGGAGGAGAAGGTGGATTGGCGGGACTTGATGCTGAATTGCTATGTGATGACATGATTGTACCTACTCTATCACCTATACTAGAGATGACACCCACAACTGCCTCCACTCCTCCCTTGAGGAGACTGTTCCAGCTTCCCAGTTGATCCAATGACTTATCATATGTCCTCCTGTTCTGTTCAACTTGCTCCTTAATATCCTCCATCCTTTTTTCATTCTCCTTCTGCTGCTTCGTGAACAGCTTCTTGGCTGTCTTCTGTGCCTTAATTTCAACCTCAGTTTGCTGCTGCTCAGCATTAGTCTCTCCCTGAGCGCGTGTCATTGCTACATCCAGCTCGTTGAGCGTCAGCAGAGTGGAGTTGATCAAGGCGATAGTAGCACGGACTTTTTCTTGACAGGCGTCATTTGCTCTCTTCAGAACAGGGAGTTCGATGTTCAATTCATCCTGGAGGTCCTCCGGATCACTATTCTGGAGAATGTTGGTGACGTCCTTCATGGTGCGGGGGATCTGGAATAGGTTGAAAATAGTGAGTTATACAATAACAATGATATGGGAGGATTTATTTAAGGATAAAGGTCATATGCAACATTGTCATGGGAGGTGTGGACCGTGTGGTCGGCAGTGGAGGTGACTCTATGTCGACCATTTAACTCTTATTTGCAATGGTCACCGAGTGATGTGAAGATCATGTGAATGTGTCTGCTCAATCTGGTAATATTAATTGAACAGGACATTATTTTGTGAATGCGACATTTTTATGCCAGGATTTAATTATATTTAACCTCAATATGCACTGATAAAAGTGGCCATAACGTAATATATGCAATGGATAAATTTTGTCGGTCAGCGGGTGTGGGTCAATGGTATACGCAGTACGTTCAGAGATAAAAAAAATGATGCACAGTGGTCCGATTTGGCTGGAACTTGGGATTTCCCTGAACGTTGGTACGAGGATCACTTTCGTACTTCATATTGAATGATAAATATTAAGCATGTGCGATATCCAAAATTGCTTAGTCGGTATTTTGTCGGTACGGTATTGGAAAATACCGACTATTAGTCGGTATTTTTCGGTATTTTGATTTAGTACAAAATTGGGGGTGCCTGGCACTGAAAAACATTTTTACCACTTTTGTACAACAAAAAGGTACAGTATATCTCCGGATTGCCATTTCAATATTTACAAATACTGAAATATTGTTTCTTCCCTGTTTACTACATATTATTAAAAAAAACTAATATAAAATATCTAAGCCCAAATCCGGCTGTTTAAAAAAAAATCCGAATCCGACTGTTTGGTAACTTTGGTTTGATATTGGTATTAACTTTCTCAATGTCAATGTGATGGCCAGCTAGCTGAAATACCGAAAACGGGATACCGACTAGTTCAAATATACCGACGTCGGTATCGGTATTGAAAAAATATCGACTATTACCGCGGTATCGGTATATTGCACATGCTTATCTTATACACATATCTCCACCACCTTGTACAGTGGTCTGGCATTGGAATAAATAAAATTATCCACAATGGTAACCACTTATACTTGCCTGTGTCATAATAATGGATTGTTATCTTGTAGTCATTTCCTATGGACCATCAAATGAACCCACTGTGCCCCTTGCCTAAAACTATATTCGCCTGACAGAAGCTGCCTCTGCGTTAATCTTAATTTACATTTTCTCCGCCTTTTTATACATTTTCGATCACATCAAAAGCCGTCGAAGTCGGTTTCAGGGATGTTGTAGTTTGAGGGGAGAGAGACCATCTTGCAGCCAATGACTAAATGCAAAGGAGCATCTTGGGGTGTTACTGGTTACAAATGTGTGTGTAATCTATTCATAGATTAAGGTAGATGAACGTTCCGCGTTACTTTTACGTACAAGGAAAGGTTGTAAAAGTAATTTATTACTTTTAAATGTAATCTACAAAGCCCTTGAGTAGCTTGTATGCTCCCAAAAAAGGATTATCACACTTCAAAAAATAGAGCCTCGAATTTTCTCCCCCCAGCTCCACAAACGAATGTATAAAAACGAGAAATCGGATGTTCGCTTTGGTGATCAAGGATTTTTTTAAATCCCCCTTTCGGTGTCTCAAGTGGTGAATTGTAGACGGAATGGATTGGGAAATAGAGACGTTACATTAACAAAATTACTAATAGAGTCACATAAATTAACTCTGTTGTATAAATATGTTACATTGCCGGCCTAAACGTATACAGTAGATTCATGTTGTTATGTTAACCTCTCTAACAAACATTCAACCTCTCTGTAATCCATATTTACCAACTGCAGATGTATCCAAGAGTCCCATTTATTTGAAACAAAGCATTCTGGTGGAAGAAGAAATCCAACACTCTCCGCTGACAGTTGGATGAAGGCTGAATTCAATATGAGTCGGATCTGCTGTTGGACTTTGGTATACAGCGTGTATTTTTGAGCAACAACGGGGCAAAATAATTCAATCAATACTAAATTAACATAATTAAATGGCATTAGTTCGTTTCTCCTGTGTTAGTTCGTTTGAAAGATTGTATGGAAAACTACTACCAATGATTTGCCAAAGCGAGATATAAAATTATGAATATTTTAATATGGCGTTAAACATGGACTCGACTCCCTGAATAATCAGCTATACTATAGCTTCTACTTACATATTACAACATGCTGTATTATTCTAAAACTGGCAAAAGCTCAATACCCTGTCCAGACAGTTTTCCCCCAACATCTTACTTCCCCTTTTTCTAATGGTTTATGGACAGGTCAAAGAAAGTTAACAACTCCTGCAGCCACCAGACATACGCGTTCAACCTCGAGGCAGATGCCGCCGCTAGTTATGATGACTTGGAGCGAGTGTTTCAAGACCTTTATTGTTGCGTAGTGCGGATTGTATGGGGGATAAAGTACGGTTTAAGAACGTGTTTCAGGAAAGTACGCAATCTGATCTTCATTCAATTTTTAGAAGCTTAAGTTGTTCTAAATAGACATTTCAAATCTGAGTCCAGAATTGTCCTAGCTGTCTCAATCAGTCTAATTTGTCGCTTGTCGAGACAACTAACTTTTTCCAAGATTCGAGCGGGCGAAAACTGCAACATTGTCGATTACTGAGCACAAGGAAAAAGTTATAAAATTCAATTTACAGGTAAAGGAAAATATGTGAAAATCCGGCAAATATAGTACTGTACGTATGCAAACCCAGTTTCCCAAGAGGGTTCCTTTTAACAATCGTTGATGAAAATCAAACAGAAACTCATGAAAAAACTGCATTTAATCCCGTTCAAATTCCTTGCATAATAACAGATTTTTTTGTACGGTGTGCAAACTGGTTGGTGCTAAATTGCAAATAGCGTGATTACGCAAGTTGGAGACTGAATCAATATCAAATTGTGCATTGCAACTTTATCATATGATAATAAAACGTTATATTGATATTGAATTGAACATTACTGTAATATTTCATGCTACAATACTCGTACGAAGAGGAAACTTAGCTTTGTTTTCATTTTATACTCTGTTAAAGCTCTTGCACACCAATTAAATTAATCTGAAACATCCTTTTATACCTTCTCATGTCTGCTTCTACTTCCACGGCTCTCACATACCCCAGCTACAAACGTAGTCTGTGCTCATGAGCTACAGCAAGCAATCTGTTCATTATTATTCCATGTATTCTCCTTACTCTGCATGCATTCGCTCTCTCACTTTTGCTCTTTAAGAATAAATCTGCTCTTGTCACCTGATACGGAATTATGCGCACGGAGAAAGCAAGTCGTGATTACTGTTATTATTCATTAACACGACACGGACGAGGAATTCAGACAAGACATTAGACATACGTACTATAGTTACCGGCGCTGCAGGCACGGTTTAGTGGAAATTTTAACATACTGTACATACAATTATTTAATGTGCCTTAAAATATCCATGAACAGCTTGATAATAGATTAATAGAATTAAGTTAGCCAAGGTAACTTCTTTAAATGCCTCGTCATAGGAATAAGTCTGTTCAGTATCCCTGTTACCGGTTTAGTTTAGTTTGTTTTACAGTAGATTAAACTAAACTATTACCGGTGTAAAATTGATAATGCAATAGTAAAAAAATCCGACCAAACTGCATCCTCAACATAACATATTTTGTGTACTGCATGTAACACATTACAGTTGAATGTATGTGCTATTGTGTGTGTACACATGGCACTCTTTGCCAAAGAGGCCTCTCAAACATCCTTACCCCCTTGTGCATAAACCGTTTCATTGTTGTTTTGTGCTCTTTTATGACACATACACACACACACTGATTCAGAGGATAAACTCCCCAAAGGTAGTGTGTATACTGTAAGAAAGGGTAAATGCAGAATATTGGTCTTGAGGGACTGAGGCTCTCAAAGGTTAAAGTAATCAGGAGGTTAGTTAGGCAGCTAGCTAGCTATTCTTAAACATTATATAAGTTTTCTCTCATTAATATCATTAGCCTTATATTTAATATTATTAGCCTTAAGATAAATATTTTCCCCGTATAATTACCCTCTAGCGCAGTAATAACATATATTTTCGACCTTGTGTGCTTATGATGCTATTTATGAATGCTTTTGGGCGCTTTAGATCTTCAGCCTAATTGCAATTGCTTCAAGGAAGGATCGAGGCAACAGTCGTGGAATACAGTCTATTAACGACATTATAAGCTACAACTGTCTGAATAACAAGTTCGGTAATGTTAGAGGGTTTTTCTTTCAGGAATATGGTAAAATGTGTATAAATTAATTGGCATCAACCATGAGGTATACAATACCAAAATCCATCTCTCCTCTCTGGGTTTAAAAATGTCAGGGAAACCTAATTGAATGGCTGTCTGTTTAGAGTAGAAAATCCGAGCAAATCCTTCTTTCCACAAAGAACTTTTTGCCACTAGAGCTAACCTGACAGTGACTTGCAGGAGCTTAAAAGGCCAAATTTGGAGATAACTTTAACCTGTTGTGAAGACATTTTATGCATGCAGTAGTTTCATAGAGTATGTTCCAAATGCAACCAGCTGGACTAAAATGACAAGAAAAAAAAACTCTGCACTTGATTGGGACAATATCTCCGATAAATTTATTTTCTGTCAAAACTAGAGGTACAAGCGGAAGAGCGGGGGACAGTCGTGGCCTTGCCGCTTCAAGGGAGAAAAGACCCAACCAAACATTGTTCACTCTTTTGTAATATTAACATATTTACAAAGATTCTTACAATTTATCAAGTAGGATTTAATTCTAACTTAACAAGTTCAAGAAACAACCTGATTCAAAAAATCCCACCCTGATTGGGTGGGTGAATAAAGGAAGATAACCTATCTCCTGCTTCTACTAAACATGCTATTCCTGTCTAATGAATACTATCCTCCTTTATTTTCCATTGGCAAAAACAATAAAAGCAAGAGGAAGTTTTTGAACCTATTATCCCACAAAAGGTCAATTAAAACAAGTAGCCTAGGACCAAATCTTACCTAATGTAATGTTGTCTCTAAAAGCACTTTTATCCTCAAATCTCCAGAATAAAACACTTAAAACACACTCAAGAGAGGTTGTTGATGTAAAATGGGACTTTATGTTTTCCTTCCTTCGTCTCAACTGCAACTGGAAGAAAAGGCGCTTCCAAAGGAGAGAGGAAGAAAAAGGAGAAAAGCGGAGGGAATATAATGCGAAAGGCGCCCTTTTCTATCTCATGCCACGGAGCTGAATGTTGATCATGATAATAGGTCTATGGAGCACAAGTTGCGGTTTATATTTGCAAGTGATCGAAGATGGGAAATGTGTGGAATCAGAGTCTGAAAGTAGGACACTTTTTCGGGTATATGCACGGTTGCCTAAATCGATATCAAAGCATGATGGTGTAGGAAAAGTGTTTTGTCTTATAGTGGAAAGAGAGAAATTTACATGTTTCCACAAGTGTCTGTACTTATAAATTATATCAGGGATTCATGAGTGTATTTGATAGAATATAATGCTGCAGCGCTGACGATCGTGTACTATAATTTAGTACTGTGTTACAAGTTGAGTACGTTTGTAAGAACATTAAACACGTTAATTGTACGTATCCGAGAAAAGCAGATATTTTTCCACGTATTTATTCGCTCACATTAAAATATATTTTAATTTTTCAGAATAATTTTTAACATCTTCTTGTTTCTACGACAACTTATATTTAATAAATTAAATATACCTTACAGTATCATTTTAGCACTCTATAAATTATTATTTCCTTGATTCTCTTTCTTAATTACAACAAAATACTAATTGCGTAGGCATTGCAATGACTAATATGTAATCTACCAAACGTTCATTTTAATATTAAATGCGCAAAATATCGTCCCATGATATGTCACTTCACATCTATCTCTCTTTGATATAATAAAATTTGGGCATTTCCTTTCCATGTAATTATATTCGCGTTGAAATATTTAGTACCTTTGATTGAAATACCAAACATGTCAACAATTACAGCAGGTTTCCAGTATAGTTAATTTGTGTGCGGACTATAATGAAACATCATATTTTTTTTCTAACCACTTATATTGTAGGTAACCCATGAATTGACTCATATCAGATTTTCCCGCTATTTTGTTTGGCCATAGCACACTAACCATATCCTTTAGCTGAAGTCTCTTTTTTTCTCCCCAACACCCATGACCCATTAGATCAACCTCCTCCGCCCGGATCAACCTCCATTTCATCATGCCTCTCAATGCAGGGTGGTCCTTGAGAATGTGGTGCCAAGGTAAAGTATCTTTCTTTCCTAATCACTCTCATCATCATCCCCTAACATGAGTGGCCGCGCACTCTTGTCCCTCTTGCCGACGGTGACATCTCCAACCCCCATCAGGTCCACCCCGCCGTCATCGTCCTCCTCATTCCTCCTATCATCATCCTCGGTCCGGATCAACATTGCCTCCGTCTCATCATCGCTCTCGTTGATCATGCTGAAGGCAGGGTTGTCCTTGAGGAGGTGGTTCTCACGGGACTGGGCATGCGTCGGCGCGTAGACGTAGGACAGCACGTAGATGTAGCAGTTGATGACGGTGTAGAGCGCGAGGAATTGGCCCTCAGTGTCGTAGCTGGTGTACAAGCGGGCGACAAAGTTGTCTTCGAGGACTCCGGAGCCATACCGGTTGAACACGATGCTCAGTGTCAACGCCAGGACCAGCGTCATACTCCCAGCATGGAATCTCAACCTCGCATCGAGCACATTCATCGACCTGAGCTCCCCGAACGCCCTCAATGTCAGGTACAACCCGTACACGACGTACAACGCCAGCGCGCCCGTGAACACAAGCTGCAGGTTCCTGTAGTGCGCGTCATTGAGCTGGTATGAGACTGCGGGGGCTCGTATCTCGTTGGTTTCCTCCAGGACGGCCATGGGGACGGCGGAGAACCAGAGGGTGCCGACGAGGGTCAGCTTGGGGAGGTAGAAGCGGGGCAGGGTGCGCGCGGTCTGGCGGAGGCCGTGGAAGATGCAGAGCCAGAAGAGGAGGAGGGAGAAAAGGAAGGTGGCCTATGAACAAAAAGATTGATTAACTCATTATTTAGTACAATCTAATGTCGTATGTTTATATGTAAAATACAGAATGCACCAGTCTGTATGTTAACTTTTAAGCCCCTCCCCATTAGGTGTACGCTTTCAGCCCTGTCTATAAATAGAATAACGTCCCCCGGATTTACCTTCCAAAGAATACACTTGATTAATTGATTCTTTTGCAGAAGAAGAAATAATAAAGGAGAAATTGCAACAATTGTTATTGGTGCAGAACCATAGAACTCCTTTTTATTTCAAATCAATGACCGAAGCCTTGACAAAAGCATTTTCGGACAGTGGTGATTAATTGCTATCGAAGAAAATTTATTGCAAAGGATGAAAAGGGCTTTAAATGCCACAAATATATTAAATGCACGTAATAATTACCTGGAAGACGGCATCCATAATCGCCGGCCCGATGCTATTACTCGTCAAGGTGAGCGCGAACAGCGGGTTGTTGAATGCGAGCAGCAGCGGGAGCAGCAGCGCCACCCACCGCTGCTCAAGCGACCAGTCGTCGAGGCAGAACTGGCGCATGCTCAGCAGGAAGACGAGGCTCACGACCACCGTCGACACCACGAAGAAGAAACGGAACCTGGACGACGTTAATGCGTATTAGTCTTTTATAGCTCACATTACGTATTAGTATAAGGTACGCATGGTTTAAATCCGAACATTGTGTGCTTGTACACTTTTTCGGGCGACTAAAAGTTATAACTAATCATACATGGTGTTCATTAAAATGCCAACCAGTAGGTATTACTTTATTCCTTACCATATCTCCACTTTTGTAAAGTCTGGATTATACGTAGTGACCATGAAGACGATGTCCTTGATGTCAAAGTGCCTGTCGACGCTCTCCAGCCCGTCGAAGGTGACGTTGATGAGGTAGTGCGAGTACTCGAGGACGCCGAGGTGGGCGAGGATGAAAGGGGCGCAGGATTTGGAGTCGCACTCGACCAGTCTGGAAAAAAGGTCATATTCCACAATTTAGTATAATTTAACATTCAGTTCATTCCTACAAAAGCATATTAAGTTATTTTCATTATTCACTATTCGTACTTTGCACTCTCTTCTTGTTAGGCATACGTACCGATAGTATAAATAGTAGGATATTTTTATTTTTATTTAGTCTCTTCTCACAGGTCAAAGAAATCTAACATAACACTCTGTCGTTGCCAAGCAACCTGGCCGTGCCACTCACAATAACAAGTGTTAATGTAAGAAGAATTGAATGGATTCTAAGGTAATTAATTATGAGTGCTTGACATGACAAATGATAATAGTTGGAAAGAAACAAAACAATGTTGTACAGTAGAAGTCCGTACTCTCAAGTATTTCGTTATGATCTGCTATGAAAAACTTCAACGTCCAAGAGGTCAGATCAATGAATTTAAACTAATGGGTCAGATACTGTAGGTTGTTCTACTCGTCTTAAGGTGCACATAAAAATTATTATTGGCACTCCTATACTCGGTCATCCCCGTTCCCTACCTCGATCTGTTATGACTCCTCCCCCCGACGGTCTCCTTGGTGGTCTTGTCGACGAGCCCCTCCACGTGGATGGCCACGCTGCACCGCTGAGTAAATGTCTCCTGGTCAGTCTTCTGCGTCTCAAGCTGAGCAGAGAGCCACAACTGCTGTCTGGAATAAGAAAGAAGACCGGGTTACTGGTCTAATAGAGTCATTGTTTCTCCCTTTTCGCTTGACCAACTTAAAGCCTAATCTTCCTGTAATCTAGAAGTTTATTGCTAACTAAACATACTAATTTGTATTTATGTATTTATGCTCATCTCACCTGTAAGTACTCAGCTGTGGCGTGACCACTAGAAACGGTCCTCTCGGAATTGCCGCCGTCTTATTGGTCCCCGGCCCCGCCTTGAGCTGACTGGCCCTCTCCGTGTGCTCCTTGACGATCCTCGGCCCCGCCATGCCCATCATGAGCGCGATCATGAACAGGCAGAGGAACATGATGAAGATGAGCAGGTATTGGCCCTTGTGCATGGTGTATAAGCGCATCTTGAAAATGGGACATAAACTGGAATGTTATGAATCCATATTAAATTGGTATTAAAGCCGTCATAGCCACTGCACTGGCCCTTGGAAGTGACAATAATCAAGTGTTTAATTATTTCAATATCATACTAGACTTCCAGATAACCGTATTATTTAAGTCTATGTATAGATCAAGAATGGGTTGAGCATATATTTTTCAGAGTGTAACGAGCCATTGTATTGTCGAATAAATCTTGCCTTTCTGTATTTCTTAAAGTAGAGAAATGAAGAATTGAAATGCATGCATTGGTGTTCCAAAATGTCCTTTCTATTCTATATAATTCTGGCAGTTGTGCATTTAAATTCTCTTGACAGTCGTAACTCGTATCATTATTAAGTGCACCATGTTTTCTTGTATTTAAACATTTACCTTTAACAATTCGTGTTAAATATCCATACTTAAATGTTTACCCGAACTGTACGTATGTCCACTACTTTAAATATATGTATATTTAAAATATAACTCGCCTGTATTGACCTCTCCGGTCTATCATGATGATATGTCGGCGCAATATGTTTAGCGAACTCGCTGAAGATATCCGAGAAGTGGTTGAACCCGCCGCGGACGCCGCCGTTGTCCCCGCCGCCACCGCTGCTAAACAGGGGGGAGCCGGAGCCGCCGCCCGTGGGCTGGATGTTGCTGCGGCCGTTGCGGCCTTTGGGCGGCATGATTGCACAGTGGCTTAGTAGCTGTTCTATTAACTACTCATACTGTTCCACTGTGCGCCTATTCCTTGCAGGCACTTGTTGCAGTTCCGTTCAAATCGATGCTTCCATGACGCCCCCAACAATAAACTTCCTGACACATTTCAAATGTTGTTTTACAATATGCCAACACTTGTGTTTGTATGAGGGTTTGGCAGCCATGATTTAGGTCAATTTATGGAATGAAAGTTAATGTTTATGCTGCTTTAATGAATATAACCTCTGACAGAGTTCGCGTTAATACCCTTTTTAATCCAAACACACGTCACTCCTTTGAATATATTTTGCTCACTTAGCAACTTTGGTATGAATGAAATTATATCAGCAGCTGAATAAGACGACGACGATGGCCAAGGCAAAGACCATATGGAACTAGTACTACTTCTACCGACGTCTAGAGAAAGAAAGTGTTTCTAGTAAGGTTGAAAAGAGAGCGCGGGAGAGAGAGAGAGTTGGAGGAGAAAATCAATGGACAGCTGCCTCTCTCTCTCTCTCTTTTGGAAGTATAGTATGACGTCACCAAGCACCGGTACGCTCTGAGAAAGGAAGTTCTCGTAGTTGCTTCATATCCCATTCATTGCCTCTAAAAGATTAAATTTGGTCTGAATGATGTAATTCAAGACGAAACCTGAATATGTACAATTTGTAAGAATTAGGACAATACAGTAGTTGTAAGATCCGGCTTTCTAGCTGCTGCAACCATATTCCTGGCTGTGTGTGTTATTTGTGGAACAAGAGAAAGCCATTTGAGCGCGCACTCGCTACTATTGAATGAAGGAGGGCTCTCTGCACATACTCATATCAGCATCAGCATACACTCAACTATCCTAAAACCCGCATATAACATTATAAATCGTGTCCAAAGAACTTTCATAACATCTGCCATTGTGGCATCTAGTGACAGTAAAAGAAGTCCCATTGGCCTGATCAGCAGCAACAAGTCAGCAGCTAAAACCTTCCTTTCCCTTTCTCCCTTTCTTTCCCTCCCTTCTCTGCAGCCCAACAACACACACAAGCTGCACATCAGACATATGGAAGAAAGTGAGCTATGAGGTAGCTGCCAAGAGAGGAGCCCTCGTCCAAAAACTAGTGCATACCACACTCAGACTACTGAAAAGAAGATGGAAATGCATTGTGCTCAGTTATTGGTTTGATCTGTGGAAAGGATCTTTTTCTACTCGTTGAAGGTCTCTTAAGTCACGTGCTGGTTATAAATGACGTTTAACAGAGGTAAAGTGTTTAAAACATGATGGAATAGGAGTTTGACATCAGAAGCCGACTTTCAACACCGCGTGCTATTCTATTTTTAACCTGGATGATTGTCGCATATGGCACAGCAAACGATGCAATTTAGAACTACAAAGTGAACTTGTGGTTGTTGCGGTTATGAGTGGTCATTAGCTCGGTCATAATGAAGCGAGTCAAGCTCGTCCCGCACGACTCGACCGACTCTCGGGAGTCTATCGAGATGGACGAGTATTCTGATGAGGACGATGAGGTGTTTCTGAGGCATTCGCGGAATGGGGATGCCGGGGATGGCGCGAGGAGGCCGCTCATGAAGAAGAAGGGCAAGGGAAAGGTGAGAATACAACGAAATTACTAATTGAGTTTGACTTTGTACGCTATTGAATATAAATTACGTACTTGACAAACCCCTATGTTACATTATTGACATTGTGTTTTAGTAAATAATTGTTTGTATTTCATTGAGTTTGTATTGTTGTATTGAGCTCTTTATCCTCTGTCCTATATGACTGTAGACCATGACTTATGCATTATTATGGCAACCACACCCATGTATTCCTGGTTAGCTTACGTAATCAAAGCAGAGTGGGGTCGAAACGAGGTCATGGAATTTATATAACGGGGGAAATGCATTTTCGCAAGTAATGTCTGGGTCGTTGTGACAAGGCAAAAGTCTTGTTTCTCAGAGGTTATTGACACTCAATGCGAATCTTACGTCGTCAGTACTTGGTGTATGATGGTGATTACTCTTGATAGAAGGCCTCTTCACTAATCTGTTTAATTCGTTTCCAGAAGGGTAAAAACGGCAACCTCCATGCCGCCATTCGGACTTCCAAACCGCGTTACCGGCGGTGCTGCGGGCCCTGTTGCTGGGTCTGCCTAGCTTTCAAAACACTTATTGGTAAGTATTCGATATTCATATACGAATATTACGAGTTAGGCACTGATACTGTCCTACCAAATACAGGGACAGTTTGCTGCAGTGGTTACACCATCATATATATTTTGACATTAAGACAAGTACTACAACAGTTGAAGTAGAAGTTTTCTGATTAAAATACTCTAAAGTGAGCTAGCTAATAGCAAGTATCTTAATGTTGTCCAGGCCTCCTCGTGCTCACGATCTTCCTCGTCAACTACTTCACCCACACCGGCTGGCTCTTCTTCAACTTCAGCCCGTTCGGCGGGATCCGCCACGCGCCCTGTCACGGCTTCGAGATCATCCCCGTGTGGCAGCGGAACTTCCCCCAGATGACCACCGACGGCGCCATCAGGATGATCAACATCACCGGGGATGGCGTGCCGGATGTGGTCATGGGGTTTGGGACAGGGGCTGATGGGTAAGGTCTTTCAAGTGCCTCATTTTTTAAAATTTTAGCTATGCATCCCTTTTTATTTATTTTTGGAAACTACCTTTTCAGGTTCATTCCCAGTCAAAAAAAATCGGCTGAATTATGACTTATTAAGCAAATGTTCAGTCAAAGTTACAGTATTAATAACATTGACTGAACTATTGTTTAATAAGTCTTAATTCAGCCGGACTTTTTGGCTGGGTTGCAATAGCATGCCGCACATGGGCAATTTGTGTGGCAGCTTTTTGGCACATTTGAAAAATCCCAAGTGCTGGGCCGGGATTTGAACCCCAGCCCCCTTTCACGCTAACCATTCCGCCACGGGCTTTCGCCCAAGTGCCTCATTAAAATGACTGTCTACAAGCTGCCTAGGACTGTGTAGTACTGTCACATGACTCTTTTAGGCTGTCAAATGACAAAGGGAGACTGTCATATGGCCCTTTAAGTCTGGCATATGCTTGTCATATGACTACTTAAGGAAGTATTGAGAAGCTTCAAAGATATTTAGAGTTGTGTTGAACTTTTTGGGTCTATAAAAAGGTACCCTGAGCAGTTTTAGAAAAAGACTGGGCCATTTTTTTCTTCTTTAAAATATTAACATTTCTTTAACTAATGCCACTGCATATAATACTCTGTTTGAAGTCTAAAATTGCTAAAGAAGACACAATTAAAAGTTGTAAGAAAATATATTCCTTTGATAATGCCGCAGGAAAGTTTCCAAATGTAGTTTTTATCCTTCTTTTTCCCATTTGCATTTTCTCATCTAGAATTATACCTTTGAATAACTCTTGCATTTCCCCCAGAGGCAACTGCTTATATTTTCAAATGGAATTATCATACAGAAGAATATAATGCAAAAAAGGCCAAAGTAGACTTTTATTGCTCCTCTGTATAATGATCTTTTTGTTTGCCCAACTGCGGTAGTGTTAATGAGAGCAAGCACACAATTACTTTTTACATTTATTTTCTGCGCATACAAAAACTGCAGGCGTCCAATTACTTTTCAAATAGGGTAGGTTTATAATGATGATACAAGTTAAAATGGTGCAATGACTCACTCAGCTCATCCCTATGCCATTTAATGGCTAGTTTTACTTATTAAGGTTTCACGTGCACATCACTTAGTTAAATTTATCATGCAAAATATTAGTTCTCTAGGGACGCGATACTTATTTCAGGAAACCCAAGTGACTTTGGCATTGATATTTTTTATCATTAGAACTGAAAGTTGGCTATGGTATCAAAAATAAGAGAGTGCAAAGTGTATTCACAAAAATAATGCAATATTTCAGATACGACATTCCGTCTCAAGTCTGTGATATTTACTTCCCCGGGCAGCACCCGTGCCTGGGTGGCGTGATGGCGCTGGACGGCCTCGACGGCAAGGTGTTGTGGACGCGGTGGGCGGAGCACCAGATTTTTGCGCTCACGTGCCAGGCGGACCTCGATAAGGACAACTTCACGGATTGTATAGCGGGAGGGAGAGCGGGGGTAAGGATTAGGCCTTTTCAGGAAAGATTCAATTTTACATGCTTTTAACATAAGTACATAATGCTACATGTTATCTAGATTCAGTTACACTATTAGGCATCTTCAAAAAGTTATATAACTAGCTTAACTAGTCTCGTTACCTTCCGGAAATTGGTTCTACAACTTTTTCTTTCAGGTCTTCTTCGCTATTAGCGGCAAGACTGGCAAGACGTTCTGGGAATACGACAGCCACATCACCCGTTCCGACCTCATGTCCGTGTACGCGGCGCAGATCGTGCACGACCTGGACGGGGATGGCGTCCCGGAAGTGCTCGCAGTTCACGGCGGGGATGAAATTTCAGATCCAAGTAGGAAATTAAACAATTTTCACTTTCCGGTTTTGCTGTACAATTACATTGAGTCAAGAATGTCACAAAGATAATATATTGAGCTTTTCTTGATTGAGTATATCGATGTAATGTGTAATCAAGGTGATCCTCTTAAAACACACTCATATTTAATCATAATCCTATTTTCTACACTGTATGTACAGTATATTTATGCGGGCATGCCGGTCTGTTTGAATGTCACAATAAGCAGCCGGATTTAATACACGGGAAGGACACATATTTATCCGGTTGGCTAAAGTGTATTTAAGAGCATCTCTATCAACTGTCATGTTTCTATAGTTTTTAAACAAGTGACTGAATCCTAATAACAAAGTCCATACGTAATTTTTATATGCTATATTTCCAGAGCATGAGCAAAACATGTTCGGCCGCATCCTCCTCCTCAGCGGCTTCAACGGCACCGTCATATCCTGGATGGCGACCCCGGACCGTCGGGAGTCCTACTACCCACCCCAGGTGCGCACGTGGCAGGACGGCGAGCAGTGGGTGCTGTTTGGGACGGGCGGAAACATATCACCGGGAGGGTTGTATGTCATATCGATGCAGCATTTGTATAAGAAAAACGTTTCTAAGGTAGGTTTTTAGCGGTTTTAGCGGTATTATTAAGAAGTTTTACGTTGTCTTTTGCATGTTCAATTTTGGTACACAATGTTTAAGTGTACTGAGCCCTTGTTTGAAATTCTTCTACACGAGTAATGATTCCAACGGTTTCATTTGATATCTCAATTAAACCATTTTTCCAGGCCGTCCAGATCTACGCCGACGACAACGGCGGCATGGTGACCCCCGCCGCCCTGGCCGACCTCAACAATGACGGCATCCTCGACATCATCGTCTCCACCTTTCACAGCGTCGTCATCGCGTTCAACGGAGCCACATTCAGACCCATCTGGAACGCCACATTCGCAGGAGCGGAGAGCTCCAGCTCAGTCGCGGTCGGGTACTACGACGATGACGCCGTGCCCGACGTCCTCGTCAAGTATCAGTTCGGAAAGGGATACCCGGTGTATCAGTACGAGCAGACTGTTGTCCTGTGCGGAGTGAATGGGAGTAAGATCTCGGAGATATTGGTGGATTCTGTCGGCGCGGCGTCGTCTCCGTTGAGTCTTTCCGTCAAGGGCCAAGGGAATGACGCGTTTCTGCACTGGGCGTCCAACTGTAAAGGGCATGAGAAGGAGAAGCTGCAATATGACTTTCCAGACTGTAAGCCATTGACGTAGTAACGGTATCAGATTAGAGATCAATGGTTTTCTCTTTTTAGATGTTGTGTTGCATGACCAGAACCGTGCTGACATTTGCCAGTCTTTGTTCCGGACCAATCAGATTGCAAGCTACCTCGCCTTACAGCGTTTCAACGAAGCCAATCAGACTTCGATCTACGACTCTGAAGAGTGGATGGAGTTTGAGCACACGAACGTCACGAACACATCTGCCATTGCAGACGAGGTATGATGACATTGTAATTGATTAGGTATTTATATTAATTAGCTCATTACAGTACCTGAAGAAGAACCCCCACATCAGGGACATGTTCCGCCCGGAACAGGCTGACGAGGACACCGACCCGGTTGACGTGGACCCCCAGTACAGCATGCTCCCCTACCTCCGCTCCGACTTCCCCGGCTCCATCCAGCAGCTGAAGGCCGTCATGGACGCCGAGTACGAGGACCAGCTGCTCGGCCTGGACCCGCGCGCGGACCCGCAGCTGGCGCGCCGCAAGGACCTGGCCTACGTCGAAGGTGAGGCCCTGCCCGTGGTGGTGTCGCCGCCCGCGCACCCGCAACGGGCGCTGCAGGGCGAGCGAGTGCCCACAGATATCGGCTACCCGGGTGACCATAATGTTGTGAAAAATCCCGCAGAGTTGGACGGGAGACAGGATTCGTTCGAGGCGCCGTACGAGGAGAGCAGCGGCTATGGTAAGAAGAAGAAGCAGCGGCGAAAGCGGAAGAAGCGAGGCGCCGAGTTCGAGAAGATGAAGTGGGGCGTGCATCGGATGCTGTCCACAGGTGTGTTATGGAGTCGGTGTAAAGGCATGGTTGTACTTTGGTTACGAAGTCCGTTTTAGACATTGTTTCCCTTGGTTACAAACTCTCTTCTGATTCTTTTATCTATAAATTTATATGGAACGGACTTTAACATTATTTTGATATATATTTCGTTAAATATATTTGATGGTTTTATTTTATTAATTAATTTTCAAACGCATGGAAAACTAACCTTGTAACCTAACCCAACCCTTCGTTGTCAACTTTACTTCACTCTCTACTAACCACTAACTGTTGGTCATTTCTCTATCTCTCTCCCATTGGGACATGCGCAGGCTCTCTAGCCCCGCCACTGTTAGCCGCGCCGGACGCTATGGACCTCGTCCTAGCCTCATACTGGATCTACCCAGCCCTAGCGCCAGTACTGCAACC
The DNA here is from genome assembly GCA_900659605.1 of Tisbe holothuriae. Taxonomy (NCBI): domain Eukaryota; kingdom Metazoa; phylum Arthropoda; class Copepoda; order Harpacticoida; family Tisbidae; genus Tisbe; species Tisbe holothuriae. Next base: position 12,419 of record LR139493.1, on the reverse strand, counting down.
AGAGGACCAAAAGTGCATTGAGAAGAAGCTGAACAAAATGCAAAACGGTAATGAGCTAATTACACTCTTAATTAACGTTATTAAAGAGGGATATTTACAGTTGGAGAGCCATTAACTGAGGAAGACATTGCAGTCCTCACGGAAAAGTTTGTTGATGAGTGTTTGGAAGCCAACAAGCATCAGCCGCGTGGAGATGAGACCTATGAGACGCCCTCAGCCTACAGCCCGCTCAAGGTCAACATGGGACAGATGACCGTGTATCGGTTCACAATAAGGTAACTATTAGGGTTGCCAGTCTGACGTAATTTCCTGAGTAACCTATGATTTCAGGTGCAAGTGCCAAAGTGAGCTGCTGTCGTTTGGTGAGCATTGCGGCGAGTTCCTGCCGTATTATGAGCAGCGGTGGCCGGCGTTTATGGGGCTGAATGGCGATGCCAGGATGAATACGAGGAGTGAGGACCCTCAGAGGTGAAAGGATGATGGTGGGGCCACAGGCGGGGCTAAGAAGAAGTTGAAGGCGAGACGGTCGTTTATGAAGTGGTTTAGTCATGGCGCGATTGCAAAGTGAAAGTGAAATACATCTTGATTCGATGCCATGACGCTGTAGCCATAGACACTAAACAGTGCACAAGCAAAGAAATCAAAGACAAACATATTCGTGCTTAAAGTGACTACTATACGTACTTGAGACAGGAATTGTGCCTATATAGTGAAATTAGCTTGGAAATTACACAGTGCACATATTGTGAAGTATTAAAAGTTTAGAATTCAGGGTATTAAATATGTTTAATTTGATGTATACAAGTAATGTATATTATTAGTTGAAGTGAAGGTTGAAAATGGAAACATATCAACATTGATAATATGTAACTGAATGGAAAGAAAGATGATTTATTTGAGAACGGGAAATAAAATTGTCTAGAAAGTTAGAAAAGTCGTCCGAGAAAAGCGAATCCGATCCCGACGTCGGTTTTGAAAAAAAGTTGGATTTGACCAAGAGCCGGTTTTGGCATTAATGGCAGCTTTAACACTATGATCATATTTCTTTATTAAAACAATAAAACGTCATATAAAATGTATGGTATATTAGTGTTTATAGCTACATGGCCATTGTAGATTCTTACACAAGTGCAGAAAAATTATAATTCATTCAAACACGCAGAAAATGTCCTCGTACTAACGGTTGGTAAGTACATTTTTATTTTAAAGGTGTAATTTTCCTTACACATATGTTGTGCCTTCGGTGACAAAAACGAATTAAGTCGGAAAAGTTATTGTGCCATGCAAATGACATAGGGGACAATAATAATTAAGCACGTACATGCAACACATCCTTGAAGTAACGAGTACTTAGCATACAGTGGTTGGTTACTAGAGACGTTCGTTTTCGGTTTTAAAAAACCCAGCAGGTTGCGGTTTACTGGTAGCTGATATGGTAGATTTGTAGATGTTGTGTCATTGGCATGTCTACTACATTTTAACTATCAGCTATCTATATAAATTACCTAATCTTGACCACCAAGAAGCGGGTTGTTTTCTTTTTTCATGCTAATCGCGACATTAAACGTGTTTGAAATCGTATTGTGTAGTATTTTTTTCTATTTCAAAACACGATTAGCACAAAAGAGAAGGGAACAATCACCGGGCTCCGATTAGGTGGTTTTACTCTAAATTTTGCCCTAAATAAATTTAATTAAACAATCGACATCTACTAAAGGATTCTCCACGTCTCTAGTTCACTAGAACTCAATGCATTATAAAAGGGAGCTTAGGACCCCACAATGTTAGTAAACACTAAAATGTCCCGGATATTCTTCATCTTTTAATATTAGTATATTTCTCTCATCTTGTTCAGAGTCAAGGTAAGTAGTATACATCAAATTTCAACGAACCCCTTAAAGGAGTCTTATACACAGTTTGCAAGGACAAGAAACCAAAATCCGTCTGCTGTAACTACCCTAGGAGAAACTTGTGCGCAGGGGCAGCTGGAAGGAAAGACTGCGCCAAGACGTGCAAAAAATGTCCAGGTTCGTTGCATTTAAATAGCTGTTAAATACTGTAGTAGTTAAAACTCATTCAATAAAACTCATTTAATTTTTTTACAGTGCATGGAAAATGGAGCCCTTGGTCTTCAGGATCAGACTGCAGCCTCTTCCAAGGATCCTCCATTTGTGCCATGGAGAGACAACGAACCTGTTCTGCTCCACCGCCTATGAACGGTGGAAAGATGTGCTCTGGCGATAACACCACATTGACTTACTGTCCCAGCGAGAACTGCACAAGTTCTACGTCTACATGCCCAATGAGAAGTAAGTTTTGTATAGGTTAGAACTGTACTGTACATATATCAATTCTTAAATGTCTTATTAATAGGCCTACCTGTGATGGTGATAGGTGGTATTGTACAGCAAGGAACACCAGTTTCTATATTAAACACTAATGATGTGTTTGTTGATGACTACATGGATGCTATGTAGTAATCTTGTTGTAGGGATGAGTGTTATGAGTATAATCCAACGGCTGGTTCATGACAATTTAAGGCTAGCATGAACCAACCAAGGCAGGATATGGGCGCAGCAATGCTGAATGAGTCAGCCTGGTGGATTACAGGTCAGGTACTTTTGGCTCAGGTACTTCTAACTCACTGTTTGTATATATAGGTGGTCGATCTGAATGGCCTTCGCCAGTTCCAAGCAGTGTTGAATTTATAAGCACAGAAATCTTTCGTTTAAAGCCATTTCTGAGCCATTATAATAACACATATAAATGAAACACCCTGTATACCAACCGGGCATAGGGTTTGTAGCTGGACCCGATTTGCCGTCAGCTATGGCAGAACATTGCATGATTCCTGACGGTCAATTCATTTGGATTGTTGAGCGAATTGATCCTACAATTGACCATGGACAGCTGAATATTCATAGATTTGATCAAATGTAATGAAGCCTACTTCAGTTTTTAAAATCTATGTCATATCTTTCCTTGTAGGACTTCGACTTTTACCCAGTATACTGTTGACGTTGATCTTCCAGCCGCCTATGATACTATCAATATTGCCATTGGCACTCGGATTCCGCCGATATGTGGCAAAGTGAATCGGCCAGACCTTCCCTCAAAACGACAACTCTTCATTGCCTATACATTATTTCAAGGGGCTTCATTGTCCTCATACCACACTCTTGATGTTGATATCAATGGGTTTGTGCTTTACAATAGGTTCAAGCTATTTCAATTCATATTAATATGCCCTTAGAAATTTAAATGTCCTGCCAGCCAGCCAGTCCTTCTATGACTCCGCTGATCTTTGGTCGTTTCTTGGCACCTCTGCCACCATTCCTTACAATGACGGACTGCTCCTATTGAATTTGGGCCCTGAAAACCTCCTCTATGAACCGCGGACTGGCAGTGAGCCCCTGATGCTCCATATCCATAACACGAGGCCTCTGATGCCGTGGCGAGACCCGAATAGTGTCTATGAGAAGAGAAGGGGTGTTGTAACGGTGCCTCTAGGTCCGGAAACTGGACTGACATATGGAGTATAATTTACATCTGATATGGTAGAGATATAATTAGAGTGTGAAATATATGCATGTATTTGGTTCAGAACATTAAACCTTTACCAATGTGTTCTATTTATTCATGGTGTCCAACATACCTATACCGCCAATACAAATTATGGAAAATATGTAGAGGTACTATTAACTTTACAACCAAGGTTAACCTAAACTGTAATCCTCGGCATTCCTCGCATACAACTGAAGCAACTAGATGGAAGACTCAAATTATTCCGTATTATCACAGTCTTCCTGGTTAAATCTATGAGCTGAGAAACACATGGTTACTAAAATTTACTTAGGACAGTGGCCCATAATCACAGTCTTCCTGGTTAAATCTTTGAGCTGAGAAACACATTGTTACTAAAATTTACTTAGGGCAGTGGCCCATAATCACAGTCTTCCTGGGAAAATCTATGAGCTGAGATACACATTGTTATAAAATTTTTCTTAGGGCAGTAGACATTGCTAAAATAGTATTTAAACCGTGTCTTCATTACATCCGTGGTTCCTCATGTCCATAAATCAGCGGATACACATTGCAATTGGGGCAATTTTCTGGAGTATTTTAAGACAGATGGGACGCATACACGTATACTCGTGTCTTAATTTAAATTACACATATAGTCAATACATAATATCATATCAATTCCTTTCTATGCCGCGAAGGACTGAGAAAATCAATTAAATGTTCAATGTTGGCAATAAATTTCGGCAGCCCTGAGTTGCCTCTGAATAGTACAAGTATTTTATTCTCTTTGGGGTTTATTTGTTTGAAACAAAAACTTTTTCGGACTGTGGAAGTACGACCTCCAAAGAAAATAAAACAATACAATGTATCTACTTAGATTATTTTTTCATCTAAAGTATGACATCATCTTTTCCCACAATGACAGGTTATTCTCGTGCTCAACGGGCGTATTCTCTTGCTCAATAGGCGTATTCTCGTGCTCAATGAGCGATGGGTCAATGTTTAAAATATCATCGATGGTGTCATGGCCGTACAGGAGTCTTTTGAGGAGCGTGGCTTCCTTTCTGTCCGTTGCTTTAGATCCTGGAGTGAGTACAAGGTATGGGGAGCTACCGCACCAGTCAATGTCTGAAATACAGTGTTTGTATGGAGTTATTAGTTATATGTATTACATTCAACTGTGTAAGTAGAATTGGAGGATAAATAAAGCGCAATTACTTTTACTACTGTTCACTCAGGCGATAGAGTGTGGCCCCTCCCCTTGTTCGTTTACGATGTATGTTTCGTCTTTATGTCAAAATTGTCACATGATTAGCTTTATAAAGGGTACAATGCAATGAGTATTATATTATTATTTTTACCGTCTTCTGTAACACTGTCTCCTGTAACACTGTCGGCTACGAAGCAAATATTTGAGGAGATCTGTTCAAGGACACGATAACTTTTTCGATGGATGGCCCGAAGGGAGGCGGCTCCTACATAAATATAAACACCCACACATGCCCGATAACCATGTTTTTCCTCCAACTCCGCCAAGTCCTCGTTCAATTGGTATGTCCCTGAAATGTAAACTATAAAGTAAGTACGATGTACTCATACTGCTGTGGAAAAGGTTAGGTAGGTTATATTCAAAGAGTTAATCATAAACAAAATATATTGGCAATATGCATACCTGTTTGGTAAACATAGAACACAGGCCGGGAGTCATTGGCCGATTGTGGATCAAACTTATCCAACGTGCTTCTTAATCTACTTTTGAACACACTCTGGTTACAGGTAGAAGTGTTGGGCAATCCAGCCTTTTCCAACAGGTGATTGTCCAGCAGCTGTTTGGAGCTCTCTTTACGTTCGCTTGATAAAATGATAGCGAAATTCTCGCTGTCCACAAGCTCAATCGTTTTCAGCGCTTTTGAAATGGAACATCTACTTGTTTGAACCGAGACCGTCATGTGTCGTAGGAGAGATTTTAGCTTTTTCGGATAACCAGCCACTTTGTCAATCATTGTTTCCAAGTCTGCATAACATAAATATATGGTTCAATATTAATGGCCACAGTAATACCGAATCTTGCTAAAATGCAACATTTATAACTAGTCAAAATTTTGCAACTCACAGCCTAACTTGCCTGGCTGAGAAGGGAAATATTACCGGAAACACTTCCTGCATTAATGCCTGTGTAGGAGCTCTCTACGTAAATGATTGAGAGTTCAAATCCCCCAGGGCACTCGGAATTTCAAGAAAAAAATCCCGGCATGCGGGTGAATGAACCGGTAATATCCAGAGCTTATCCGGCATCTTTTTTATAAGATACGTTATAAAAAATTCCTTTGATCTGTAGATGACTGGGTTTTAGGAACAGTTTTCTTACCGTTCATTGATGCATACTCATGTATTCGACCATTCGCAGCCCAGAGAAGAGTTATTCCACAAGAGAAGGCATCACAGGGCATGCCGTAATCTTCTTCTTTCAATATCTCAGGCGCAGCATAATACTTAGTGCCCCTGGAGGTGGTGAGAGGTCCTTTGCTGGCTCCAGTGCCACGACATATGCCCAGGTCACCAACAACAAAGATGAGTTGGTCAGGATCAGCTTGCTTCCAATCTGGTGTTGAAGCTGATAAGGCAAGAAATGTATTTAGGGGAATGTTATAATTATTTATAACACATCCTATAACTCCATCTTTCAAAATATATAGACACCATGGTAAAACCAAGGATCGCTAGAATATCAGGGTTTGGTTACTTACGCACGTAGCATATTTGAGATTTCCTTGGCAAACCTATGTTCGTTATTGACAAAGTTACCTCCTGTCCTCCATTTTACAAATATATTGTCCGGGTTTATGTCCCTATGTATGATCTTGTTCTTGTGAAGAAACTCCACTCCGCTGAACACATTTCCAAAGACTATTTTTATCCAACGGGTGTTCACTGTGGTCATCATGTACGAAGTCAAATCTCCTAGACAGGCTTCTGAGGCGGTGCCATAGCGAGGCTCATAAGGCATGCTGTCGGAACGTATAAAGAATCCATATGTGAGCAGAATGTGTGGGTGCTTTAGCCGGCAAGCAATGAGCTCCCTGTCCAACTGTTGTTCCCAGTCGTCAAAATACGACTTGGCTGCCATTCTTGTCGGAAGATTGGTGCCAACCAGGGTTGGTTTTAATTGATACAGGTTAACACAGCCGCCTCCACCACGTCCCAGCCTTTTTACGAAGTCATAATCACTCTGGTGCAATGCTTTCTCCCGCAGATGCCTAAATAAAATAAACAGAAGTTAATCATGTTAGTAATAGCCTAAGAGTAATTTAATTTTTTAGACATACTTGCCTCAGTTCACTTTTATGAAGAGCAGCGTTTACAGTCCCCAGTGAGTGAGTTTTTTCATATTTCAAAATATCCAGAATCACTTCCTTGCCATTAGGACATTTCACCTCCAATAACCTCTTGAAATCCTCACTGACATTTCCTTCTCCGATTTTATCGGGCAACTGCTCCCCAGTAAATAGCATGTAAGCCATATTTGCCAGGAATCTCCTATCTTTGTCAAACTCTACTGAGTTGAATTCATCCTTCATTATGGTCAGAGCACTGTCCAACTTAAGGTCAAACTGAAATGTTGTGAGCTCCAGCCATGGAATATCTTGGGGCACGCCCACCCTTCTCTTGATCCAAACGTTACTGGTGGTCAGCCGGTCATAGACACACCAGTGGGTGTGAAGAACAGCAAGTGCTTCAGAGACCTGCTTGATGATCTGGAGACGCTGAAAGTCAGAGACTGCTACACGGTTTTCCTTCAGCCAATCTGCCAGGTTGCCTTCATATCCAGGGTCCAACACAAGTTCATTTTCCATCGCTCCTTGTTTGTAGGTGAGGAGGCTGCCCTGTGGAGTTTGGTCTTTGGCCACGAGAATAGAACGGGGTAGATGTCCATCTTGCCCTTCCTTGAGGGTGAGGCGGTTGAGTCCATTTTCTGACCACTGAAAGTGCCCATGACTACTATTGGTTTGGTAGGCACGGGCGTCCAATGTTTTTGTAATGCTTGGCAAACTCATGGTGAGCACTTCATATGTTAACCTGCATGCAGTAATTCGTTAAATGCGCTCAAGGAATCCTAAAATGTTTATACACCACATGAGATGACGTTACTGTCTACGATACGGATCGGCTCCACACTCGAGGGTACAGCTACTGCCACATGAGGGATGTCGTCATTGCGTACAGTGGACAGCGGCCCGACAAAGTGAAAAATAAGACCATCGGCGAGCTCACCCATATGACTTTCAAGAGGATTGCGGATGAGCAGGGAACGTCACACGATTCACGATCACAAGAATAGGCCACGGGATGGATCGGCAAACATTGCGATCCCCACGACGGCAGATATCGTTATCAAAGAGATGGTCGTGGTCCCTCTTCTCAGACGCATCTTGTCGCGTTTGTTTACAAATGTATATAAATCACATTCTCAAGCGCAAGGTGCTATTGAGCCAATGTGCGCTGAGCATTAAATTCTCCGACCAATTACATGACGCCTGGGACTCACGTGATGCAAGTCTAAACGCATCACGGCGGAACAAGTTCTGCTTCATTTGAAGTCGAAGCAACCTCGAATTAAAGTGAAAATGACTCATATGCTTAAAACTGGATAAAACATTATTAATTTCATGGGGGAATAAAATACAATTACCCACAGTTGAAAATACCAAAAAAATAGACAAGGTAATAACATGCAATGAACTTGTTTGCTAGGCCGTTTTTGAACAATTCTCTCGTCAGAGGGCGACTTCTGTGTGTGGAGATTTACTTAGTGAAACCTCCACTCACAGGCGTCGCCATCTGATGAGAGAATTATTCGAAAACGGCCTAGCAAACAAGTTCATTATTAAAAGTAAAGGATAAATAAAGTCCTAAATATAAAAATAAAGAAGGACAAACCAAAGGCAAGCCCAAGCTCCGAAAAAAAATATATGAACCGCAATAATTTACAGGTGCAGACCTACTTAGAAAAAAAGTACACATATATTTTTAGTTATTTACTGATAAAACCGTGACTTCATTACGTCTAAGCTACAGGGAACCCATTAGTCAGTGTATACACTTGATGCAATTTTCTTGAGTACTTTTAAGACGGACGGAGACGGATAGAGAAGGATACCGTAAAATCTGGCTGAGTAATCATCGTAAATGCGAGCAACTTGATGTCAAGAGAGTCCCCAATAGCTGATGCGACATGCTCTCAGTCGGTCTCTATTGGATCATGAATAGCCGAGAGAGAAAAAGATCAGAAAATGAATACAACAAAAAACGTCGCCTTTTCCTAGTAAATTATTAAAATCTCTTCAAATTACACTGCACTGGTGAAGGGCAATTGTGTACTTGTGAGACATTCTCATTTCCATTCACTTTTGTTTTTGTTACCCGATGTAAAATGCTATCACAAATAATTCAAGTAAGGCTCCAATCGTCCTTTTTGACGGTTTGAAACCATTTTTGTCCTAACTAATATGCATATTTTTGTAGTAGCCAAAATTTGTAGAGCACCTTTCTCTGAAACAATGAAATATGAGTTATTGATAAGGAAACATTTATTCATTATAAAGATTAAGATGAAATTATTGTTCAGCCGTGTTATCCACTTCTTTAAACTGTTCAACAGGGGTTACAGAATAATTTCATTCAACTAAAAAGCTTTTTTTGTTTTGTTCCGTTTTATGGCAGATTATATAAGCTGTAAGTATATCAGTAAATGTCTCCCGGAAAAAAGAGAATAAAGAAAACATAAGAAGCGGCCAAACAGGGCCATTACTATTTAGAATTTGATCAAGCAGCAGACATAACTGAACGTTTTAAAGACTGTGACATGCTAGTGACAAAAATGAGGCCCAGTACAAGATAATATTGTCAGGAATAAATCAGGAGCAGTATTTCATTTATACTTCATTTTACAAATGGCCGCACAATCAGCGAATTTTTTTATTTCTTAGTGGTTATTATATTTCATGCCTAAGCTTTTGGAGTAATGTGTCCCGATAACCTCAAACACTTCTGGGAATGACATTAAGCTACAGGGTAGTTGATATGTATTGAAACATTGGAAAATGAGGATTTCTCATGAATGCAACAACATAAGTAAAAAGTTATTTTTGCCACATCATTGGGCATTATATATCTTCATTCTGACCAAACCATGCATCAATTGGACCACTGTAGCCATCACAGTGGACCCAAACATAGTGGGTGGCAGAAGGCCTCTGGCTTGCCACTTTTTCTGTAGTAAATATGCTGTTACTTTTTTATGTTTCGAGTAGAGAAGCTGTAAAGTGGCACCAAGTAAGGCCTGTTATCGTAGAATATGCCATAAAAAGGACATTACAATCTGATGCATTTTAAGGGTGATTATGTCAAAAATTGCAGCATGTGTCAGAGGGCGAAAATCAAAATTCTACTTATATAGTAACTTGGATCCTTTCTCAGACCCTTTAAAAGTTATTCAATCTACATGAAACTTATAGAACATGTCGTATGTGACTACCTCATTAATGCTAAGGCAGAAAATGACCAATATGTTAAGCCTTCCTGCTTGTATTCATGACTAAAACTTTCATTTTTTGACTGCAAGCCAAGCTCTCTCCAATTTCATGTTCTTAGCTAAAATCAGTAATTTTGACTAAATATGGGGCTTTCAAATTATAGAATATCATAAACATGACGACTTACTATCACCTGGGACAAAAATTATTGCATAAGTCTCTTTCATCACTTCAGCAGAGGCAAGATAGGTGGTTTTACAGCATATTAGAGTGGTTCAGTAAAAACCTAAACATATGTCTTTATATATATTTATAGTTAGATTTAACCTCATGAACCACTGCAGGCAAGTGTAATATATATCCCATATCAAAATCAAGGCTTAATTCAAGCTATAAATTGGGTTTTCGTAGCTTAGAAGTATGACAAAAGGCAACAATATTTCTCTTTATAAAAAAATCTCCAGAGGTATGGACATTCTGTTCAACTGTGAAGAGCACAGTGGTTCAAATGAAGCATGGATTGATCCTAATGTAGTAGAAGAGTTGGGGATTCATATGCAAAAAGAAGTTTAGACTTTGATACGGCCAGTAATGAGATACAGACCATTTAAGCTATGTTTTGATACATATCAGCTACCCTGTATATTGGGTTCAACTAAAGGATCTTACTCAGACATTCAATATGTAACGTACAATTTCCATTTCAAGTGCCTTTTATTAATTGAACTTCGATGAGAGAATTATGACTCACTTTTTTTTCTTTATGGGAAAAATGGAAATTTACATATCAAGAGCTTTTTTGCCCTTTAGTCTCAAATTTTCAAAGTTATTACAATGGTTATTATTCTGCCCAAAGAGATCGAAGATCTTTCTCCAATGCATAAAATTTGATCCTTCCATCATGTAACATCTGAATTCCCACACAAATGGCCAAAATATGCTGAGAAAAGTGTCCCTTTTGTCTGCCCACGAATATTATTCTTTTGCGATGGAAATGTCATTATTAGACAGAATACATAAAATGTCTGAATCAATAATAATGACGAAAATGTATTTCATGTGCATTTAAAAATATTTTTCTCCTCAAGAGTAAACTAAACTCTTGATGAAGGCAAATTTCAGTAATGCTTGATTGTACCCCGGTCTACGTGACGTTTTAAAGTGGCTCCTTCTCCATTCCACTCATTAAGACTCTTTCTCCTCCGAGCACGCCTCCGAAACGACTTCACTTTGCAATTTCGGAGGAGGAGACTCACTCTTCCTCTCATTTAGTCTGTCGACACCCAAGGTGGTTGAACTCAATTCAGGGTTGCCAGATGAGTTGCTTGTAAGGAACCAAATGTACACTTTATTTAACATTAATTGTATTAAATTTGTTCATTCTGGCATCCCTGACTCAAGATAAGGTCATGTGTTGATACCATCTTTCAATACGACGACGACGACGAGCCCGGATTAAGACAATGTACAATCTCCATAAAAATGTTGGGCTGGATGTATAAACCATATTGGCACAATCTGCACAAGAAACCATATTGAGATAGGCCTTAACTTTATATAGCAACGGTGAACACGCCTTTGGAACGACCTTTGCAAAGGCCTTAGATATTAAGAAGACAAGGACTGCTGCAGAAGAGGAGGGAGATCTTGTTTGAAAATACATTTCCTGAGTCCAGAATTCCAAATTTTACTAAGTAATATGCTTAAATATCATAATCCTTACTACATTAAAATGTACTTTTTGTTGCAAAATTGTATAAAAGGTGTTGATTTTTTAAAAGAAAACTAATAAGTTAATAAAAAGTTTCATACACCCTTTAATGAAGTAAATCAAAATTGTATTTGTATTTCACTCCTTTTACTTCAGCCTTTCCTGCTTAAGCTCTTGAAGATATTCAGCCTTCAACAGCCGTTACCGACGGGTCCAAAGGCCTCGGGTGCCGATGACTTGCTTAACCCTCTGGAGGCCAATATGCCGACGGGTGTGTTATCAAGATTAGCGTATACGGAAAGCCAGCAAAATGTATATAAAAGCACACACACACACACGAACTAGGAGCATGCAAAGACTTTAATCCGATCCCCGCTCTCTTCCAAAGCTAGAATATTAATGCTCTTAAATGGTTTCCAGCTTGGATTTTATTTTGAGACTTGGAGTATTGAAGTTGGAGTGGATATATTGAAGTGCGATAAATATTGCTTAAACCAGCCCACACCCTTTCTAGTTATACGATAATACCTAAAGCTATAGATGTAACTTCGCGGCTATAAAACTATTAAGCATTAGTTCCCTTTAACTGCGTAAGAGAATAGCCATGCTCCCGTTTGTTTGGACCTCGTCCTGAGTTTCCTTGCATTTCT
>LR139492.1:11705-36152 GCA_900659605.1 Tisbe holothuriae | reverse complement strand
GGCGGTCTAGTGAATGAACCGAAAGGTAGTGCCCAAAAATATACAATAAGGGATCACTAGAAAATATTTAAAAAAAGGGGGAGAAGAGACAGTCACTTCAGAGCTGAGAGAAAGAGGGAGAAATAGAGCAGTGTTGTCTGTCTGTGTGTAGATTGCCTTCCATTGTTGTCCTGTTTTGATGGGTTCAAGTCAGTATTAACTCTGTCAGAATAAGGCCCTGCATCTCCTCCCCTCTTTTCTCAAGCGGAAGACCCAAGGAGGTTTAAGTAACAATGGAGAGGTTCCTGCAATAAAATGATTGTTGTGACAACACTCATGTAAAAAGAGCTCTTTTAGAAAAAGTTTGGTGATTTAAAAGGGAGAAGAGACAGCCCAAGGATGTTTAAGTAAATATGGAGAGGTTGATGCGGAAAAAATGATTGTTATGACAACACTTGCGTAAAAAGAGCTCTTTTAGAAAGAGGTTTGGTGATATAAAGGGGAGAAGAGACAGTACAAAGCTGAGCTGAGAGAGAAAGGGAAAAAGAGTGCAGTGTTGTCTGTCTGTCTGTCTGTAGATTCCCTTCCATTGTTGTCCTACAGGGTGATCAACTGAAAATGGCCAAAAGTAAAGAGGCATTACTCCTAGTTTTGGTGTCTTGACAAACTTGCTTATTATATTAAAAATGATGAGAAATTTAATGAAATTTATGGGAGTTGTCTTGGTTTTCTCATATAAGAAATTAGTAGGGAGATTGAAACAATTTACTGATACCCTATATATGAGCAAAAATGCACAAAATGGCCAATATTAAAATCAACTTTGTGTTTAAGGGATAAGAATCATCATTAACAAGTTATTAATATGGATAAGAAGAATCCCAATATGACATTGTTTTATTCTTAACAATATATATAGCAGAGTAATGATAATGGGAGTAAAATTTAATGCCAGCTTTATGTTGAGCAACCTTTAGACCAGTAAGAAACAAGCAATTTTACAGAAAATATGAAAATGAGCATCTTATACAAAGTTTGAAAAAATCCAGAATAAATGGATGTATTGTTCTAAAATAACATTTCTACCAAAAAATGCAATATATTTCCAGATCATTTTGCTTTATAAGCATTTTTTCTAAAGTGTTGCATGTCTGAGCTATTCTCATTTTGTTTTGGCCACTTTTGATTGATCACCCTGTATTTCGATGGGAAGACCTATGCGACCCAAAAAGGTGACCTGCAGTAACTAGGTGCTAACAGTAACAAGCCTGCAGTACACATAGGTACTTCATGCAGTATGTTGGAGATATGGGTTAATTTATCTAAGGTTGGAGACCACGGGCCATGACTACGGGTGTACCATACAGTCTACAATAAAACGTATTGGGAAGAAATCTTTTATCTTTTCATTTCCTCTTCGGAGGAACTTTAAAAAAGATAGAACTTTTGACATTGTTGGAACATTAAAATTGATTTAGACCTTCAACTCAATGCTCTTTTCGAGTAAGATAACAGTGTCTACTGTATCGATGCCATTAAGGAAAATTAGTTGAATAGTGTTATGTTGGATGCCATCCAATCTAATCAAACTTACTGTACGTCACCGCTAAAACAGTAATTTAGATTATATTCATTGGCAAGGTAATCAAGGAAACAGGCCGCAAATTAAAGTACATTTTCCCGTTCTCTTCACTGTGCCTTATTCAATATACCATCGATGTAACAATATTATTTGTAAAAGAGTTCCTGCCAGAAAAGAAGGCACGAAAAGTAGATAAAAACTGTCTTGCTACCCGTCGAATGGAGTAACTCACGCACGGCCTAGCAACCGGTGTGTGCGCGCGTGCATACATGGCCGCCTGCCAACACCTCATGCTACGCGGCCTCCTGCCTGCCTGTCCCCCTTGGGCGCGTGTACGACGACGACGACAGCTTCCATTCTACAAAACGCCCTCCCGCCCTGCCACGCTTTGCCTCCCTTATCAGGCAGGGAGACAGCTGAACTTAGTGGTGGCCCGGCCCGTCTCCTATTTATACCCTACTGCGACCGCCTGCTCTGCTTCAGTGTCCTCCGAGTCTCCTTCAAGACAACATGTTGCTGGTTTTCCATTCGAAATTGAAGATACAGTGCAACTGTATTATTTGAAATGCTAATTACTACTATGTGAGTTGTTGCGGCTGGGCCCGTCCTGGGCAGTCGGCCACGCCTTCCGGCGCTCGCTCCACGCCCATCCTCTTGACTCCCATCAGTCAAAGGTACAAAAGCGTTAACTGGTTCATAAATACATAATAAAGAATCGTAGTGGTCTATCCCGAGTAAGGTCTTTAAGGCGACCGCGTGGCAGCCTTTTGAATGCTTTCCTGGTCGTTCACTCGTTCTCATTTTGGATGTAGGAAAAAGGGGGAAAGGATGAAAGTATTTACGTTGCGTTTGGGTCTTTCGGGAGATTCATCCGAGGTCTTATTTAAGGCGGCATTATATATTATCGTGGCATTTCTCCGCGGCTATCGAATGAAATACACCATATTTTGTACTCGTTTCATTTATTGTCGCTGCATCCCATATTCTCCGTCATCTTCTCATGCATACATGAATCACTTTTAGTCCTCATATGCATCCCCTAACAACACATTGCTTCAAGTAGAACCCTTAAATAGTCCGCCTTGGCAGCTGCGGCTGTCGCACACACACCGCCGCACGACCCTGGTGCGCCCTAAGCTGCTGCTGCATCTCTCCCAAAAATCTCCGCGCCCTTTAGCTCTCTCCCTTTTCTGCGTCGTAGTTTTTCTGGTTTCTGGAAGAGAAGGAGGAGTAGAGAGACATTTTGAGCGTTTTCTCCAAATGGCAGTTTCAAGAAAAAACGGGGAAGAAATATCTCCTTTTCTATATTTGCACGAAAAGGGGCGAATCATCTAACGCTGTCCTCGATTCTCGTTTCCGTTCAACAAAAGTTTGAGACCACGCGCTTTCAAACTTTTGACTAATGCATATTTAGGATAATGGCAAAAAAGTGTGATAAGCCCGCCACAAGCCCGACCTCGTTTGTATTCAACGTTGGAGTAATAATAAAAGGTCCAATTTAAGCTGTTTAATATTTAAGAGCTTCATCACGACTTGAGAGGCGATTAAATAATGAGAGGGTTATTTTGTTATTCTCCGTTCTGGTCTCTCATTAAGAACGGTAGAGTCCGGTCGTTATTGATCCTCGCAAGTGTCGGAACAATGTGCAATCTTTTCGTTATGACCATTAGTCGGACATAATAAAAGATACTAATGTTCAATTACTTACGACATTCAGGCAAGTTTTAGCTTGATCTACTCTAAACACTGCTGCATGCTGCTTCAACGGCAGCTTGGCTAGCTCCAGCAGCAGCTATCTTTCATGTCAGTTCCCCGTTTATAAGCTCTTTTTCGTTCGTTCTTCTGCACTAAAACTTACAGAGGCACAAAACTTTTGTACACAAAAGGTGCATACGATACTTCTAAATGTTTACACTGTGTAATGCTCAATGGTTTTTGCTCCATTTTGATTGAAAGTTCAATTTATTTTATTTCGTTCATCAGACAACTGTGCATAGCAGCAGCTTTTGATATGGGGATAGGCAGCTTGAGCCTACTGAAGAGAACAGCAGCAGCAGAGAATGCAACATTTTAAAATTGTATGGAGAATTATTCCATATCATATAATATGCAGAACGACCTGACCAATTATATAAGTGTATGCTAAACACAGTATTATCAACAGTAAGGTAGTCATTACATCCGGAGTCTACCGCTCACTTGCTCTTCACTGATCTTCATAGACCAGCCATTTTTCGTTGTTCGCCCTTCTCTCACTCTTTTCACAATCTAGCTAGCCCAACTCCTCCTGTATGCAGTCGGCCGTCCCGTACCGCCAGCCCAGCCCAGCTCAGTCGACGAAACAGCAGCTGTGGTGGGGCCAAAGCTGCGCTCTGCTCGACAGCTTAGATATTCCCAAATGCTAAGCTGCTGTCATCGAGCAGACCAAACTCGGCCATATATACACATGCTACATTGTTACTACTCTTATACAATCTGTACACTCTACTGCTTCGTAAACATAGCTATATAATACTAATACTTTGTTCCACGAAATGACTCTTCTGTTTAATAGGTTTAGAGAGAAGTAGCAGCTCCTATTACCGAGTTAGAAGGAGAGGAAATGCGGATGAATTGTATCTCAGAGTTGATATCCCTTTTCAGCAGAGGCCTAAACACGGCTGATGTGTCTGGAGCCAACACAACAATGATACTCCTTTTTCATCTTGTAGATTTATTATCATCCATGTTTAGACTCGTCCGACGACCGGGGGAGGAACAAGAAAGAAAGAAAACAAGAACGCCGATCTGCGTCGCAGAAAATGAAATAGAAAAGAAGAGCTTTTTCCCGGAGCAGGGTACACACACACACGAACACTGCAGTTAGGGGCTTGAGAGGAGAAGGGGGCTGAGCGCGCGTATGTAATATCAGTTGTAGCAACGACTACATATATTACTATACTACGACGTACTACTTATACTACACTAGCATTCGAAGCTTTTGTTTAGATAGTTATGTGCCAGTGGTTTTAAAAATGTTAAAAATCTGGTTATTGTTGGGAAACTGCGCATTGTTTTTATCAAAGGATTGGTTGTATTATTATTGCCATTGTTATATTCGCAGTGAATGCCTCTGGCTGTATGAAATTATCGTTAAGTACTGACCAGACAAATGGTCATCATTTTGTCAACTTCAGTTGTTACAATGTTTACAGTAGGAGCCGTTGACGGAAAAAAAAGAATGAGAGAAAAAAATATGATATTTTGCCATTTTTCATGGAAGCAAAAAATGATCGATAGCGACTCTACACAGCTTGGATCATTATAAAAACGATATCCCAATATCGTCTTCAAACAAAATTAGTATTAATTATGCAGACCGTAGCAACCAGTATGGGAAGCCTTTTCGTACTTTCAAAACTGTTGAAATCCAAGCACGTTGTCCGATATCCTCACGTTCTTGTGATCCTCCCTTGTTGCCGGCATATGAAAAAAGTTCTATTGCGTAGCTGCCATTCCTCCACTGGGCTGAGCATGCATGAGGAGTGGCCACAGTCCGGCTTCCACTAGCTACGGCCATGGCGGCAGAACCGGCTGCTGGCACTCCAGCTGAGAGAAGGAAAGAAAGAAGAAGAAGAGCATGTTATAGAACACGCGGCAGTTTTTTTCATGACCAGAAACGGTTTTGAAAAGAAATTTGGCGCCAGGGAAAGACGCTTTGCTTTTTCAATGGCAGGAACTCGCACTTGGCAGCACGGTAGTTGTAGTAGTGCAGCAGGCTCTCTTGTTGTGTGTGGGGGGCTGAGTCATATGCAGTCAAAGCGTCGTCGTAGTGGTTGTCAAGGGGAATGGGAGACAATGATTACATGTGAGACCAAAATATATAATTCCGGCTCCAATAAGATACAAGAGTACTTGTCCATACACATATAAGCTCCATTCTGTTTCCAGGGGGATTTGCTTTATGTAGAGTCTTATACTTTAATATTACATTATTTTGAAAGCCTTCCGTACAATACAGCCGCTACCAAACTCGCGTCAACAACTTTTTTGTGGTAGGAAATGATTGTTTTTACAAACACGGAAAAACACGACAACAAAGAAAGCTGCTTCGATGATCTGGAAGCTGCAGCATTGGCCATGAGAGGAGATATAAAAAGGCTTCTTTGTCTGCAGTAAAACACAAGAGGGCCATTTCTTGCAGAAGAAAGAGAGGTCCTCAAGATCTCCATTGCAGACCCACAAAGCAAATTGTACATACTACACATAATCTAAGAGCACAGCCAATAAGACTTTAGCTGGTACGTTCAATGCACATGGAGTAGAAAAGAAAAGCAGCCTTTATTCCACAGACGACGTCGATTGGTCTTCGAAAAGTGGGCCGCAGGGAAGAAGGGAGAGAGCTTTCTTGACAGTAGGGATGCCATAAAATGTATTATGCTCCCACAAAAGTGTTCTAGAATCCGGTTTCCGTCATCCCTGAATCCTGTTCCCAATCACCTCCATTTGGCCACACATTTTCCTCGAGCCTCTTTTTTTCCATGACAGCCAGTAGAGGAGGAGTCTTCTCTTCTTTCTTCTCTCCAATATCGGCCTCTACTTTCTTTCTTTCTTTCTTCTTTCTTGCCTCTCACATCACTGACAAGATGCGAGTCGACATTGCTCGCTGTCTATTCTCTGGCTGTCTTTTGGGCACTTTTATTATAACTATTATTTGATCCCGTCTGTACAAAAACCTTTGTGCGCCTTTCTTCTTGAGGAGTAACCTAATCCCAAATTGTCATTGACGAGTCTTGATAGGCATCGGAAATGTGAGTGTCTTTTCCTTGTATACAAAGGGCGAGTGACACTCTTATCTCTGATAGAATGCGCTAATCAAGCCAATTTTCTGCAGAGATCTCGTGTGTTTTCCCTCCTCTAATTCAAGGAGATTGAGACCTTGGAATTCAGGGGAAAGAGGTCTTAATTACGATCAGGTACAAATTCAAATTCCCTCTCGTTAAGAACCCGGATCAAATGGGAATGGCCAAAACAACTGTTTAAATCAACGTTTATGCCCTGGCCGTAAAAGTTGCTTTCAACGTTACACACTGCTCTGAAGCCGCAAACAGGGGGGAATTAAGCTTATATATTCACCTTGCTTTTTGGGGAGGTCGTTTAAGCAAGGAATTTTTCTCTTCTCCATCTTGAGTTTCTTTTCCAGGTGGGGTGAACTATTTTAGGAGGAGGAGGAGTTGTAAAAGAAATATCATAAATTAGATCTGACAAACTTCTCTCCTCCTCCACTTTCTTTTGTGACAAAGTGAATTCAATTTCACGGGCTTAAAATGCTATTAATCCTCCAGAATAGCTGCTTCTGTACTATATCGGAGATCGACTCAAAAGTACAGATCAGCTGTTATATAATGTCTTCTCTGAGGTTTTCTTCCAAACAGGTTCCGTTCCTATAACTCAATCAGTCTCAGTCGTTGACTGAAGAAGGAAAATGGCTTTCTCTCTCTTCTTGGTTCTGAGGAGCCTCGTAATCCATCATTCATGTTCTCTCTCTCTCTCTCTCTCTCTCTTCTTGGTTAGGGACGATATGGGGATGTTAATGCCTCAGACCTTCATTATAGTGGCATCCCTACTCCTCCATTAATATTAACGATATCACATCCAGGCACCGTGCTTCTTTTATTAAACAGTAAAAGTGGAAACAAGTTTTCCTTCATTGTTTGGGAAGTTTACTTTAAGGCCATCAGCATCATTCACGCCACCATTGCATAAGTACGAGTATTTAAAGTCTGCTCATCTTAAAGCCATGCCCTATTCTTACAACACAAAAACGTCGTCGTCGTGTTCATCCTCGAAATTGTTTACATTACACTGTCCCGATTTCGTCGCTCCCTGGGGACCCATTCTGGTTTGGGACGCCGTCAGCTCTTCACACTTCTTTATTCCAATCTGAGGATTGACTCAAGCAGAAGTGTTGCTTTGATTGTTGTTGTGCTGCTGCTGTTACTGCTAATGCGTCCACCGTTAACACGATTCCCTCTGATAACCTGAGAAAAAAAGTTAAGAAGTAAATCGACTGTGCGAAAAAGGGAACGAAGAAGAAAATTGTCAAGGAACTTTTCCTCCTCTTCCCAGCGTGTGCCAAAGTCCTCCTCACACCTTGATTCTATTTGTGTGTCCAAGGTTGCTTCGATTAGGGCGTGTTAACATCATCATCATCAGTTCTGTTCTTCCCATCTCACTCTCACACCAACAGTGTTGCCGTTCACAACATGGCTCTGACGACGCAGTACCACCCCGGCGTGGACGTGCGCAAGTGCGTGCTCGTCGTCACCTCGCTCCTCCTCACGTTGCAGTTCTTCGCGCTCATCGGCTCCGTCGTCTTCTACTTGTTTGCCAGCAGTCAGGAGCACAGGGATGATATCGCCCGGTCGGTGGTGACCACGTTGTTCCCGAGGCAGCAGTGGAAGTGGTTGCGGAGGACGAGGGCGATGGAGGTGAGCTCGTTTAACAAGCCTGGGTGCATCCAATATCGCTGCAAAGAAAACTCTTGAGAGATATTCGATATCAGGCTCCGATTCATCCTCCTTGCATGGAGAATGTCAGAATGGAAATAGTTTTCCCTTTCCTCTTCTCTTGGATAGATGTCATCCGCAGACAGTCTTGAAAGAAATTTCATTTTCCAGTTCCACATTCTGATCTCGTGCGCCGTCCAGCTGCTGCTCATCTTCCCCTCCATCGTGCTGGTGATCGGCGCGTCGCGGCGGCTGCGCTTCCTGCTGCTGCCCTGGCTCGTCATCTTCGGCCTCTTCCAGATCGCGCTCTTCGCCGGCGGCTTCATGTGCGTCGTCAGCCTGCCGCACGAGATGAAGATGCTCAGCATGGCCGTGGCGGCCGTGGAGGCGTTCGTCATATTCCCGTGGTGGTTCGGGGTCATCCACCTCTTTGCAGTCTTCTCACACCAGGTAATCATACAAGGAAATAAGACTAACTTGGGTTTATTTGACCTGTTTTAGGAGGAAGAAGAGGAGCAGCTTCACACAAAGGCCACAGCCACGCCCATACCGTCCACGTACTATGGCGCAGGCGAGGCGCCCAGCTTCTCCCTGCTCTCCTCCCTGGGGACAAAGATCAGCGAGGTGTGAGCAAAGAAAAGAACCCGGTCAGAGAAAGAAGAGGATATTAAGATTGAAATGCAGAATAAAGTAAACTGGAAAGAGATCGTTGGCGACGACACTTTTAGAGTGATTAGAGTCGGAATGCGGCCGCTTTATCTTTTGATTCGCTCTTTTTGCTCTCATTGATCCAACTCACCCTTGATATAAAGCCTCTTGTTTTGACTTTAGAAGAAACAAAAGAAGAAGCAACACGGCTTTAAAACGAAGGAAAATTCCTCGGGCGTTCTGCTCTTGAAACAGGTAAAAATGAACTTTAAGCTGGAGTGGCAGTAAAACGAGATTCGCTTTTTCAATGGCCGCGAAAAGTCATAAGAATGAACTTTGAAAGCCACAAAGAACATTGTTTTTCCCTCGGCGAGAGGAGAATTAAAACTGCTGCTCGAGAGTGTCTTCTTCTTCTTCTTCCTCTTGCGGGGGGCTCTAAATATTTATTGTCTCCCACTAAAGTCATGCAGAGAATTTGGAACCACGAAATGGTCTGGAGACCATTATTTTTGCCGCATACTATGCACATAAAGCAAGATTAAACTCTTCTGCAGCCAATTTAATCGCATTGAAAGTGAGAAACACTTGGCGTCCATAAAAAGAAGAACTTTGGTTGCTAAGTATAATCCCCTATTTCTTTTCGTGATCTAAGAACCTGTTTTCAGCTTCCTCTCTCTGAGCGTTGTCACAAGACGTGTCTTTAATACACTCGACTCTATTATAGCGTTCTCTTGTTCTTTCCTCAGAAGAGAGTGCTTGCTGCTAATATGATACACTCCACTCTAGTAGTAGATAATGTTGTGTGCTATTAACAGCCTCCATTTCTGGCACAAGAGGAGAAAAATGGGCCTTTTGTCCGTATAATTCCCGAGAATCCCATTCTTCTTCTTCTTCTCCACCACAAAAATACAAGGATTGCGTCTCTCCGCCAACCAATTAATTATTCCATCCGTACAGAAATCGGAGATCCTTTCATTATAGCCTTTCCTGCATTCCATGCACTAACATAGAGCGTATTTACTGTCCGTCTGGCCTTTCTCAAAGTTGTTGTATATCAAAGGCTCTTTCCTCCTCCTCTTCTTTCATGTGAGCCGTTGCAGAAAACACTACACTCTGATGTGAGTTCGTGTGGCCTCGTTTTCCTCCCTAGGGAAGAGGGATAGAGAGGAAAGAAGGAGCTTAAATTGAAGACTCACAGCTGAGACTGCGCGTTATAATGGAACTTGAACCCCATTAGAACGCGTTCGGAAACAACAACTTAAAACGGCAGTCGCAGGGTTGTCGTAGTCGGGGTTTTAGAGGGGAAGTAAGTGAAGACAAATGGAGACAACAAATTGAAACAAGATATTATTGGCTCAAAACGCTGCTGCTCATGTGCACGTTGTACAACTTGTAATGTGTACTACAACTTCTTCTCTTTGAGAAATGGCCATAAAACATACTGTACAGACGATCGAGCAAAAGAGAGAAACGAAGCCGGGGTCGAATGAGGCCAACAAGACTGCTGCAGTAAGCGGCAGAAAAAGAAGATAGAGATGAAACTTGAGAGCAGCTTGAATGTCGATTCGAAGCGCTATACTCGACATTGTGAGAGAACAAGGCCTGAGTGATTTGTTGTCTGCTAGTTCCAATATATATTATACGTATATAGAAAGGGGTCTTCTGGGAATTGATACACATAATGGTGAAATTGCAATCCGGCTTTGAACGAACCATGCAAAAATGATGATGATGACAATATAGCGGGAACAAGTCTTTGAAGCGAAGATAACGGGTTAACAGGAGAAAATATAATTTTTGTGAATTAGGGCTCCAATTGGCTGGAACTGTTGTCAGCAAATAGTTTGTATTAAGCTTTAATTCTCCATATATCATTTCATTATGGCAACCCTGACGCTTCCTCGTCTTCCCTTCTGCATGAGTGACGTTCTAAAAGAAGAGAGCTTTGCTGGCTGGCTTGCATGAAGGAATAAATTAGTGGATCAAAGGGGGGACTCAGGCAGCAGTGAAGCTAGGCCTACATATACTGATATCTAATACACTTGTGAAAATGTACCTAGCCCTCAATGCAAGTACACGATCGAATAGAATCAGTTGACATTTGCATAACAGTGACGTAAGTTTCAGCTCTGTGAGTGTAGGACATGAACTTCTACTGAATATGCAGCAGAACATTTCATGTATGAATGTTGTCCATTTCTCCGTTGTTTACTCATTGCAAATGTGACGGTCGTATAAAAATGAATATGGAGACAACGTGCACGGGAACTGAGTATGTTCAAATAGGCCTGGATAGTAAAATGCAATTAGAATAAAGCGAATGAGAGAGGAAAGTGTATTTTACGTGTTCTAAATGTATAACTTTCATAAGGGCATTTAACTCCGTCTGGATTCAATCATTTAACATGAACAAATTCTCGCTGCAAATGTGTGTATACACTTTAAGCTTTAATGCATAATCTGCCTTTTCCCCCGGCTGCTCTTTATTCCAAAAAAGTGAATTTAAAAGTTCAACAACAGCGTTGCTATCATGTTCAATTATGCCGCTTGGAGTGCTCTTGTTATTTAATTGCCGAATATGTTCTGTTGCACGAGCTCTTTTTCATCATCAAGCGGCTGCCACGTTTATTTTATGTCGCTTCCTTTCTCAGGGGACTAGCAAGGCCTTTATCCGGAGCGCTCTCACAGACCTCTCAACTTAATAGACTTTCCTTATACTCTCTCACGACAAGGCCTACTTTCTCTCTCCCTACAAAAAGCGTATACGTACGATATACGACTACAATTCATAATGCATAATCCAATTTAAGCCAAGGAGGAGAAAAAGCTGCTGTCGCTGCAACATTCTATAGGCATACACGGCAATCAAGGCCACTGACAGTTTTGTAGCTCGGTGAATGTCTATTCCCCAATTTGTAGTGGGCACACAGACATTTATGCATAAAAGCGAAATCCGTGAAAAAAGGAACGGCAAGGGAAAGTCAACAGTAGAAGAAAACTCGCCTGCTGCTTTTTCTTCCTATAGAGAGGAAGAAGAAAGCTTCGGCTACTGCTGCATTTTTCCTGAAGGAAATATATTCCAGCTCTGACTGTGTGTATTTGCAAAAGCTCTATTTTTCCGTCTCACCAGACAAGCAGTTACCGGAAAAAGTTTTTAAAGCCAAACGTTTTCCCCTGGCGTTTGTTTTACATTACAGTGTACTCTGCTCTTTAAAAAAGGCCTAAAAGGAAAGTCAAGATTGAGAGCGATTCAAAAAAGACCCTTTTTTAGCTGGCTTAACTTGATTTACAGAGTACGTGCAATTTGCAATTTGGCTCGGCCATGTCAAGTGTTCTTTCTAAAGCCTTTTTTTGTTTGCCAAGGGAGCTTTCACAGAAATCTCCTTAATGAAGCCCTAGAATAAAGGATAATGCTTTATCCAGCCTAACATACATTCAACTTCAACGTTCATTCAGATTATAGTACTTTCGTCTTAATAAGGCTTCACTTTAAGATTTAAGGCTATTTTTGTGCTGGGACTGTTTCAAAGGCTTCTTCACACGTTCCATCCATATAAAAACTTCAATGTGCCAGGGTCATCCGTAAATGTCTTGTAACTGTAAACAAGAAGTTTTGGGGGTTGAAGGAAGCTGCTCAGGTACGTACAAGAAAAGAACGATCCTTTGTGCGGCCCACTCGCTCGAGCCCTTTAAAAAGGGAGGGAAAATCAGGAGTCTACACGCACGGGTTTCACCTGCGTGCATTCGCCGCAGCTGCGACACAATGTATGCGCGCACACTCACTGCCGCAGAAGTAGGGATAGCATAAGAAGTCTTTTCAGGGTGCAATGCCCTTTTTTCTTAATACGTTTCCGACTCGTGGTTGTGAAACTCATGTGCAATGTATATAAAAGTGAACGGCGGCCAATGTCATGTTCGTACGGCTGGCTGATTATGATTGCTTCTGCTGCTGTGAAAGAAAGGAGAAGAAGAAAGAAACATTTATAAATTGCTTTTCGAGGTGACGTCGCCGTCTAATGACACGGTTATTAGGTGTAGAACATGTAGTAGAAATAGTAACTTGGACAGGTATACGGTATACATTACTTTAGGTCATAATGCTTCTTAAATTTAAGCTCATTTGGATAGTTCCATGCGCTGGAATTCATTGCATTGGATCAATACCGTTCCTCGTTCCTCGTTGGTAATGGATTGCAGCTGAGTTTCGCGCTGTAGATAGGAAACTAATACGAAGACTGCACAAGCAAGTTGAGAGTGGAATCGGATAACGGAGGAGGAGGAGGCTCGAGCTCGAGAGCTTTAGAGCTTCAGCAGGTATATCTTTCAGAAAACAGTTGGATCGAATCGATTGCACTCGGGGAGAAGCAAAAGCATGCAATATTTATGAGCTTTAAAGAAGTCTTCAGAAGCATTCCTGGAGGAATAGAGAGGATAAATATTTTAATATGCAACTCTATGCATATTATGTACTTAAAAAGCTGGATTAATAGCATTGTAACGACATGATATTAAGAATTTCTACTTTGAATAATTATTGCACTTTCTCCCAATAGAAAATACAATCGTGACCGAAAAAAGTAAGGAAGACTTTATTCGTATCTGAAATCATTATTCAACTTCAGAATTCGTTATTCAAAGCTAATTAGCGTCTTAGAAACTTCTCATGCAAGAAATAATATTTTAGTCCATTTTCCCTCAAGAGTCATTTTAATTAAAACACGCCTAGAGACTAAATTATGCGAGAGTAATACAAAATGAAGAGAGAGTCTAATAATATTCAATTAGTCGTAAAAGGAGTTCAAATGCAATGAAGCAAGACTAACCCGAGGATTTTTTCACAGCTAATGAATTGCTTTCCGCTTGGCAATAATAATGTCATGCATATCCATTATGACACATCCTTTAACAGCTCATTTTAAAGTTCAACATTTCCATTTTCGAAAGTGATTGTTGAGAAAATAACAAAGTCCTAGACCCTGAACTAGTACTTCACCCAACGTCGACCGTGAGGCCAACTGTAGTAGTTGCAAATGCATAAAGGTCTCCTCGCAATGCAGCCTGAAAGAAGGATCTTGCAGCAGAGTTTTCTCATCATCAGCGTCTTCTTTATTTCTCGGTCGCACAATATCCCATTTGTGAAAGAGCTAGCTTAGGGGAGGAGAACAAGCTGCTGCTCAGGCCTAGCTGCGTATATATTGTATAGCTACACTTGTGTGTGTGCTGGCAAGCAAGCTGCTACACTGTCAGCCAGCCTGGCAGGAGGGGTATTAGTAGTTATAGTAGCTAGGCCTGTCTTCAACATATTTAATGTATAGTGTGAGCGTTTTTGACATGGGAGATGAAGCCCAGTGGAATTGGAGCCACGCTCTGTTTTTCCATCATGATGCAGTATTCGATACTGCTGCTGATGCTGATGTGGCTTTTGAGGGGAAGTTATTTTGCTCTATCGCCATGGAAGCAGAAAACTATTCACATATCAACAAAGCTTTTGTTTTCTGATGGGAAATTAGGAATGCATGCTGCTGGCTTCCACATGTAGTTAATACGCCTTTGTCTCTTTTTTTGCCCTCCTCTTATCTTGCCTCACATTAGGCATTGTCGCGGTATTCAAATATTGCATTGAGCACAAAGTCTGATTGATATTTGAAAACAAAAAGCTCAAATTCAGATCAGCGGGCGTGATTGTCAATTAGACAAATCTATTTTCAAGGACTTACTTTTTACCTTTTTTGCCATTTATACGCACATACAGTCGCATTAAAGCCGAACGAGTAGCTACAACGCACAGTGCAAATATTGAACACAATATCGTGCTCGTTTGACATTCATTAGTCGTCGTTGGCGCAAAAAGGCGAAAAGGGTTGCCGGGAATATCCGAGCATTGTGTCAACCCTGTTCCTTCGCCAGCTTGTCCCATTTAGATAATTACTCAGGCAGTGTGTGTGTGTGCTTGCCTCCGTCCCGTCCTTCCTGTAGCCGCAACGTCTTTTTATTAACCCTTTTTGGCAATCTTGCCTTTTTGCGTTCTTCTTTTTTCGTCGAGAGGATTGCTTCTTTTCAAGGTCCAACGGGCACCCATCTTCACAGAGTAGTCTCAAGCAATCCGCTCAGCATTGGTGGTGATATGTTATATTGAGCGGGACAGCAGCAGCAGCAGGCCGTTGTGAAGCTGCACAGACCGTGCGGCGGTGGGTTTAATGAGCTTTGGTCATGTTTTGTTGCTGCCAAAGAAGAAGAAGCAAGTTTATAATAGCAATTTTGGAGAGATAAAAACGGCATTATGTCGAAGCTCAAATCCTGTCTCTATTTAACAAACTTATAGAATATGCAGTGCAAAATAAGACCTTTGTAGACTGTCGTCGTAATTGCTTCTTTGGAGCATTTTCCATATTCTTCAGCCTCAAGGGCTCAAATCTATCATCAACTCCGCCATATAAAAAGCATTATAAGTGCTTGGCGCGCATATTGAGAGTTGATCTTATGCAGACGGCCAGTTAAGCCAAAAACATAATTTGAACTGGCTCGTTTTAAAGACAAGCAATTTTTTGTAAACCTGCCTTGATTCTCGTTTGTTGAATTGAACCAATTGTGAAAGGAGGGACCGTCTGCTCGGCATGAAATATTGTCTATTCGACATTGGCTGCAAAAAAGGGAAGGCAGTAATAAAAGTAAATTTATGTTATACGCCCTCGCAAAAACACAAAAGTTAAAACTCATGAAAAACACTTGAGGTATTTTGCAACTGTACACTCGGCTTTAATAACTCTTTCCAGCGTGCGCATAATGTCGTTGTTTAGCATAATTCTGACCATGATTAAAATAGATTCGCATCTCTCGCCCCACATTTATCCGCAGGGGTCTCGGTCACGACGACTCGCAGCCAGACTCGCAGTCGTCAAAATCGTTTCAAGATTCTTCTCCTTTCAGCTAAACAAATGCCAAGATCGTCTCAGAAGTTGTTGGGGTTTGTGGCCGCGTGGCTTCGGGGCTGAAACTGCTGAGGATGTGTCGCAATTTCAGCCAGTGTTGGAGAGCCATAAAAGCGAATTGTAGCCCGTGTAATCATATTGTAGCACATTGTATAAAATGCTGCATGTTCAGTGCTCTCATTGTGAAACGCGCGATCGTGCTTTTGTGAGTTGTTGTGTTTTGCGGTCTGCTCACAGAGTGAGAACAGCAAAGGCAGATTTCTGAAAACAATGAGAATTATGTATAGGCAGCAGCAGCTTTGACTCTTTGCTCTTTTAACACCCCTATAACAGGCCATATCTACGAGCCCGCATTCTATACAACTACGCTCCTCCTCATTCTCTCTTGTGACTCGTTAAAAATCATCACATGCATACATGGACTGCTTCTTTTTCATGCTACACTCGCCGTTTGACGCTCCAATTTGAACCGAGCATCGCGCGCTCAAATGCTAAAACTCCTTCTCTCTCGTCCTAAAGTTGCCATGCGGGAATGGATACGTCGTCTACATATTGAGGATTGACATACGTACTACTACTACGAAGCTGGCTTTGCAAGAATTCAAGATTCATCTCGGAGGATGATAGAACGGACGATAAGAACGGGGTTTGGGATTGAAAATGTATACAAGGGTCATGGAAGACATTTTTGTTCATTGGGGAAAGAGGAGAATCCATTGTTGAGTCTTCTCGTGGCATTCCTTCTTTACCTCCTTAATATCAACATGTACATTCGAGAGTTACCAACGTTGGTCTATCTAAAACACAGTTTTCTCATAGGCGTTGCCATGGCTTATCATCGAGCTGACTGTGAGTGAGAGAGAACCCCTACAAAAGATCAAGACGACAGCAGCTACTTGGCGTCGTCGGCGTCGCGTAGTGCATGGTGAACAAGAAGAGACGGCAGCTTCAGAGAACAAACAAAAAGGG
Organism: Tisbe holothuriae; assembly: GCA_900659605.1. Taxonomy (NCBI): domain Eukaryota; kingdom Metazoa; phylum Arthropoda; class Copepoda; order Harpacticoida; family Tisbidae; genus Tisbe; species Tisbe holothuriae. The sequence continues at coordinate 19,557 of LR139492.1, read as the reverse complement.
GGAAACTCGGCAGACACCGTACTTGGAAAAGGCAAAATAAATACAGGATTATCAAAGCTTTGTTTAAAGTATTGGAATATCTTTTTCGAAAGATCGTTCAACCAGCAAGATTCATAACGTCCACTCGATCGAGTAGAATTTAAACTTTAAAGAAAAGGCAAACATTGTTTCAACTGTTTTGAGAATTTTTATTTCCACGCTTTTCCGTCTTTTTAATGTTTTTACAGAGCTTTTTTCTTTTCTTCTTCTTCATAAATCTTTTACATCTTCAATAATAATAATGTTCATCCTCTGCAGGATCAATGGAAACCAAACATGTTGAAAACATTTTGACACTTTGTTTCTGCAACAGAAAACAACATAAGAACCGAACATACCAGTAGTATCAGCAGTCTCTCGTAAGATCGCTTGACGGGATGAATATTATTACAATATAATAATAACATTATAACCAATCCTTGTGTTCTGGTGTCAGTTTCGTATCACATTATAAAGCTGGATCATCACAGACCTTTTTGCGCATTATTCCTGAACCCTTCTTCAAAGAGGGCATGAAAAATTTTGAGGTCTCTTCTTCTTATTCTCTCAATGCGATCGTCAGTTAATAAGCAGTCGAGTATGGAAAACAATCTTTCGCCGCCTGGCCTGCGTTATTATAAAACATTTTGTGGGGGATTAACAAAAAAGGGGATCATTATTTTAGTAGTCATACTTTGTACTCGAAAATTAAAAACACAGCGCTCTATTTTTAGACCACAGCAGTTTTCCTTTCCTTCATTAGCAAAGCCAGTCAAGTCGTAGAAGACCAATAGCAGGTTTTGCAGTTCTGGCTTTTGCATTTCATCAAAGCAGCTCTTACATGTGCAAGAATAATCATAACACGAAAGCATGTCTATTGTATCAAGTTCTTGTCTCAGGCAGGCAAGGGAATAATTATTGATGGTGTTTTGTTTTCAAGTTCTAGTGATTGTTTCCCAATAAACGAAACAGTATTTGCCATTTTGAACAATGGGGGAAATCCTCTTAGGGAGGGTTGGGGACGTGTCTCATAAAATATAATTCTCTGAGGTATAGTCTTCTTGTTCTTGTACATTGTACAATATTATTAGCTCATATAATGATAATGTCTCAAAACTCTTTCATGAATAGAAATTATCTCTGTAAAGCTTCTTCTTGTCGAAAATATAGATAAGTCTTCTTAAAACTCTTCAGCTCGTAGACGTGACAGCCTCGACCGCCGCCGCCGCCTCTGAGCTCCTGCGCTGCTGCTCTCCGCTCTGCCCGCTTTCGTAGCCAGTGTCTTGAGCGGTTTCATCGAGGTTCTCAGGCGGCGGCAGATGTGCGGCGGCGGGCGCGGCGACCTCAGGCTCAATGTTGGCAATCTCCTCGTTCTCGGCGGCGTCTCCCTCATCCTCGCTAGAGCTGCTTGACGAATCCGAGCTGCTGGAGTCATTGTCTGAAGAGGAAGATGATCCGGATGAGCAAGACTCGGAACAGGAGTCAGAGCAAGATGAGGAGACCGAATTCCGCTCTTCGTCCTCATTCACGGGCTGGTTAACTCGTTTAAGGTCCCTGTTCTCGCGGCGAAGCTCCACGTTTTCCGACTCGAGGGCGTTGATTTGCCTTTGGAAGGCTCGGATGCGATCAGCCACGTCCTTGGGCACGCGCTGAGCCCCGTTACCGTCCACATCGCCGCCGCCGGCCCGTGAGCGAGCAAGGCGCTTCTCCAGCGAGTCAATCCGCTCCTCCATCTGGACGTACTCTCCAATCAGCTCAGTCTTGCTCATTGTGACGAGTCTGTCCGCGCGGATGCTGGCGTAATCCTTGAGGAACTCCTGGCTGAGGAAGTCCTCTTCGTCCTCGGGGGAAGAGTAGAAGAATTCCTCGTCCGAGTTAAGGGAGAAGCTGGAGTCCCTGGCGCGTGTGATGACCCTCCGAGGCCGCTTCTCGGCCGCTGAAGGCATCGAGTCCTGGCTATCGTCGTCGTCCTCGTTCCTTTTTGGGTGGACGCCGAGCTTGAAATCCAGGTATTGGTTTGTATCGCTATGGTCGTTCATCAAGAACTGTGTTGAGTTGAAGGGCGCCTTCGGAACGGAGTTGGAGTCTGCGCCCACTTTGCGCCGCTGGTGTTGCATGCGCATGAGGAGGCGCTTTCCCTTCTTCTTCTTGCCCCGCCGGTGGTGCGGATGCAGAGGGTGGCACTGGGCCATCGGCTTGCTCGGCTCACCTGGGGAGGACAACTTTGACTTCTTGCTGTCGAGGTCGCTGTCCTCAACGTGCTTTCTCTTCTTGTTGTTGCCGGTGTTGGCGACGACGTCCTCGACGAATCCCGGGTCGTCTTTCATCCTGTCTTCTCTGTCCTCCTCCTTTCCTTGCTTGTCTTTGATCTCAATCTGGTGGTTGTCTTCTTTCCTTCGCTGTCTGCTGCTGCCGTGGTTGCTGTTTGCGTCGTCCGTGATGTGGCTGCGACTGTTGCTGTTGGTGAGCGACGACATCGGGGTGACACATTGGCCGGGTGGGGGATGCAGAGGGAAGGGACGAGCACACAGGACGGGGGTTCCTGATGTACAACGAACTTTATTGGAAGACAACTGGTCGGGGATTCTCCGAATAATTGTCCGTGTTCTTGTCCTTTTCTGTCCGTTGTTCCGTTCTTCGGTTTCTTCTGTTCTCTGGGTTTGTTGTTGTTGTCAAAATCGCGTTTCGAAGTCGACTGAGCGATGGAACGGACTCAGCTCGGAGGAGAAGAGAGGAGAGAATTGAGAGTGGAGGGGAGAGAGAAGAAAGAGGGCGATGAGGAGGAGACTTCGACTCCGCTCAGAAGAGGGAACAAGCGAAGCGGACGAAGCGACGACGACGACGACGAACAGCGGAGTGGAGTGGAGTGGAGTGGAGTTGGGCTGAGGAGGGAGCGGCAGGAGAGACGAAGGAGAGAGAGAAGAGAGAGAGAGAAAGGAGAAACGAGCGGGCCAGCGGGCACGGACACGACGAAAATGACGGAACCTTGTTAAAGGCGGATACTCGAGGATGAAGATTCTAGTCGGGCAAAAGAGCTTATCTTACAAACTGAGACTTTTCCCGAGATGTTCTCTAAAGCTCTATATATGTCGTGGTCTCGTGGCAGAAATAAGAATTAATAAGATTAAAGTAGCGCTTAATAGAGACCTCTATTTTGATACTTGATGTATATTTTATAGTGGCAGTAGAAGAATGCTGATGCTGAAATATCCTACGAGTCATTTTATATATACAGACTATGATAGTGCCTTACTGCCTTTGCCCAAACTGTATTTAATCATACATGTACATGTTGTATAGTATAGTCATGTACACTGTAATGTAAAATTGTAGATGGAGCACGGTTCTGACTTCTCAATCAATGTTCATGAAAGTGTTAATCATTATGTGATAAATACTAACCTATATCAGTTTTAAAAAATTACTTGAATCTGCAAAGCTAAGAGTAGTGGATTTAAACTGGATTATAAAAGAGCACTTGGGTAGATATTTTACTTGGGTCTTTGGTCCATTCTTGGATCGTTTTTTTTTCTTCTTCACAAGATCGAATCCTATACTAATTTTTGGAATTTAAAACTTAAATACCTTTCATTACATTCATGCTATATTTTTAATTTACCCTGGATTTTAAGCGTAAAAACGATTATCAGTTTTATCACTGTATCACATTTGCGCCACGAGTATTCAAGATCAAGATCTCATGATGATATTGGCAAGGTTGCGTGACTCACCGTCACACTTTGCGTGACCGCCTTTCTGCGCATGCGCAGCTCAGGCGCTCTCGTCAAAACACCGATGTAAACAAACCAGTGACGCAAAGAAAGTCCTGAAAACGGAAAAGAAAGTTCTTCTGGAAAGTGCTTTTTGTCTAATCGATGTTTAGAAACGATTACCAGTTCCTAACCCGGCAATAAGTGTCTGAAAAGTTCTCCGCACCATGTCCGTGTTCCCGCCGCCAGAAGTGCTCCAACAGCTAGAGTCGGACAACAAAGTGACGAGAAAACGCGCGCTCGCAACCCTCTTGACCGCGCTCAACCCGCTCTCGGCGGCAGACGCGGCCTCGTTCTGGACAGAGCACCACAAGACGGTCATCAAGCGGCTGCAGGACGACGGAGAGCGGGCAAGAGAGACTGCCGCACAGTGCGCGGTCACCGTCCTCGCCAAGGACAACGCCATCGATCCCAAGCTTTCCCTCATCGTGCCCATCTTGCACCACCGCCTGTCCGGCCCCTCCGAAGGAAGCTTCAACGAGCCCTCCGAAGAGGTCCGTGCCGAGTTCCTCCGTCTCCTGTTGGCCGGGTTGCGCAACGCCGTGGCGGGAGAGGCCAACTTGCTGCCCGTGTTGGATGATGTGACGGACACGCTGCGGTCGTGCCTGTCGGACGGCTTCGTGGACGTGAAGGCGCTCTGTTGCGAGTGCGTTTTCGTGCTGGACGGGGTCAAGGACTTCCACATGGCGGCCGGGAAGTTGCTCAAGCCTATAACAAAGAACTTCCCACACCAGCAGAAGAAGGTTCGGTTTACAGCGGTTCAAGCAGCAGGTTGGTAATTAAGATAAACGATGTATTGAGAATATTTAACACTTTTTTTCGTTTCAGGATTAGTGCTCGTACACTGCTCTAGTGATTCCTTTAGGGAAGTTGTCCCTGCTTTCGCCCAGAGACTCTTTGATCCGTCTCCGGAGGTTCGACTGGCTGTTGTCAAAGCCACAGCTGGCCTGCTCATGAACTGGACTCACAGACATTCCAATCTGGCGTATTTGGTGCCACTCATTATAACAAAGTAAGAGTACGTCATTATGAATGCGGCAAATGAGCAGCCATTATTTGCTTTCCAGTCTTGACGATGAGGTGAGCTCCGTGCGAGAGGAGACTCGAGCTCTTTGGCGGCGTGCAGGTCAGCAGTGGGTTGAGGAAGAGGCCAGCAGGGACAAGAAGGTCAAGGAGCAAATAGACTTTCCACTCGAGCAGTCTAAACATTACCCAGATTATAGTAAGTAACTTTAACAATGCATGTCAGCGAACGAATCTGACGGATTCTTGTTTTTTAGTTGAGCGCCCCTCGTTCGGATGTCGACTCCTGGCCACCCGCGTATTCTTCAAACTGAAGCCTGCTCTAGACCTCGACTTGCGTGACTGGCTGGACGAGACTCGGCTCAAGACCGCCGAGCTTCTCCGCATCATGCTCGTCCATCTAGAGGCTGAGGTCGTGGGTCACGCTGAAGACGTGCTCAACCTGTTGTGCGCCGGTGTCCGAGATTCAGAAAAGCGCGTTGTGGAGAAGATTTGCAAGGCGGCGACCCTATTCGGATACTTTGTCCAGCCCAAGTTTTGGTCCTCGCTCTGCTGTGGAAGGATTAACGACAACCCGGCGTCCGTATTTGAGCTGCGCATTCTTACGTGTGTTATCGAGGGCAGTCATGTGAACTATTTAAGGCCTCAGTTGGAGGATATTTGGTATCTTCTCTCGGGATCTGTGTCACCAAACGTAGATGTAATTATTTTCAAGCATAATTATTATGAGTTTACGTTAAATGCCCTTTAATTTCAGGATAAAATCCAGTCTCATCTCCTATCGTGCGCCAATGCCACTCTGAACGTTTGCGCCAAGGCTGCTCAAGACGTAGAGGAATGCCTCTTTAAAACGGCCATTACTGCCATTGCACTGAGTCGGGAAATGCATGTGAAGGTCACTGGACGAGGTATAACCGCTATAAAACCATGCTGTTCCCTTTTCATTAAACAATGCCTTTCCAGAGTTGATAACTCGCCTCGTCACGACCTTTGAGTACCCGCACGCCGAGCTGCTCTTCAAACGACATCTTGGCCCCTGGCTGAAGCACTTCCGCTCCAGTTGTACCTCATGGGGCCCGCTGTCAACGGACGCACCGGTCTTCACCACGCTGCTAACGGAGTCTGACTCAGCCGCGGGCTTCTTCTCTGAGCAGATAGTGGCCGTGTTTCAGACGGTGCTGCTACCTCGACAAGAGGCATCTCAAGAGCCGCCAGCTGAGCTCAAACTCAAATTGCTTCTGACGCTGGCGCAGCTCGTCTACACCGCGGGAAAGCGGCTCGACTCCCAGGGTACCTTTGGCGGGCATGCCAGCAGGGTGGTGTCCGATATCCTGTTGCCACACCTTGTCTGGCATTCGGGCAAGAAGGCCGAGGCCGTCCGCATTGCAGCTGCATCCGCCCTCTGGAGCATCCTCGCTGCTCGGAGTCTATCTGAGGCCGAGTTGACAAAGCTGCTCCCGGTGATGGCGCCCCGAATGAACAGCCTAATCGATGACGGTTCCGACAAGGTCCGGTCGTTTGCCCTGCAGGCCTTTAGACATTTATTCCTGGCGATGGAATGCAGCCTTCCGAAGAACTACGTTATCAAATGCAGTACCAGTACGTTAGCTATCATGCACGTTTTAAAACAATATTTTGACTGCTATTGTTTCTAGTAATCGCTCAAAGACTGGATGACGTTAACGACGATGTGCGCGTTCTGGCTCTGCAGGCGTTGGCGGCCGTTCCAGTCTGCACACCCGAGGAGAAGGATCCTGACCTGGACGGCCTCATTTCTTCTCTGCTGACCGCCACTGTGCTGCATATGGACGACAAGGAGCCGAAGGTGCGGGAGGCTTGTTTAGGTAAGTTCAATTTTTGATGATGTTATAAAATTACAAATATCTCTACAAAGCTTCTTTTCTAGAAACCGCCAAGTCCCTTTGCCGTTTAAACCCGAGCCTCGCTTCAAAACTGGTCGCCGATAGCGAGAAGAAGCACAAACACCTGGAACAAGTCGAGGGTCTAATGAAGCATTTACAAACCATGAAAGTCAATAACTAAATACACAAAGAAAAAGAAAATGCTCCATTGACTGCTGTCTAGTCTGACGAAAACTCCTTTGTGTTTTGGAGACTTTGTACTCGTCTGCAGGCTTCTCCTTTTCTTTATTCATGTAGTTGATTGAAACATAGTACGTAAAATGGAGCAATCCAGATTCAAAGGAAACCTGTTTAAGAGTTGAAAAAATGATCAAACTGCTTTTACTACCAACTTTTTAAAAGATAAATATTAACGATTGTGACATGTTTATTGGTCATAAATATTGAGGAAAAGTTGCGTGATGCAGTTTTAGATAGATGCACATAAACAGTGCAAACATCGTAATGCGTTATTCATCAAGTGATTTTAGAATGTTTTTTCAAGACCAAACTTCGGTATTGACAAGAAACACTAGATCTTCGGCAATAATACATTATGATGCGTTCTTTTCTACCCTATGATTTTGACTGAAGGGCTTCTTTAGTTTGAACAATATCATAGATTATACTGCAGTATACTGTATATATGTAGCTACGAGGGAGAATACATTCTGCTCGGTGTTGTAACATGTACTACATTCCCACTGGGTCTGTAGTTTTCCGAACAATGCCTTGTATTCGATACATTCTCGTAAACAGAGCATATTTCTCTCACGCAAGTTCAGTTCTTCATCGTACTTTGTATATTTAACGGCGAATAATGTCGTTTTCCGTGTCGTCGAGCCCTCAAACTTGACCAATCACCGACTTTGTCAATGCAGGCCCCCAAATCAGGATTTCTCTTCCTTCGCTTTCTTTCTGAGGAGATTTCCGTTTTTGCTGCACATTCTAATTTCAATTTAACGGGCCAGAATATACAAGTCATGAACATTAACCCAGAGGGCATCCTGATCCTGTTGTGGGATAATTAATCATAAATTTATAGCCTTCATACTGCTGAGTTGATTTATTTTATTACTGCCATATTAATTATTAGTACAGTCTAAAAATAGAACTTGTTAGAATACACGTATTTCCTAT